>SKCR01000047.1:0-120327 GCA_019454045.1 Zanthoxylum bungeanum
GATCACGTAGGATATGGAACTGGTGCTCTTATGTACTGCAGTCATCAGGATAATATGACTAGGTCATGATTATCCGATTATAGGAACTAGTTACCAGAGATCCGATATGTGCTTCGTATGGGGAAGACACAATTCCAGCCCAGGCCTTGCACGTGACATCCGATACTGGATTATAATACGCAATACTACGTATACTACGCATGATATAGATCACATATTCCTTTAAGAATATTTCTGGAGAATTGGGTATGCACGGTGCTTTGCTAGAAACCAACCATGTCTTGTAAATCGGTAAAAATGTAGTACTAGGTACGTACATGTTCGGATAGTCCGACGACCGGATTTACTGCCAACATATCCGGGGATCTCATGGGTCGCTTCCCGAAGATTCACCGATGACGTATGACTCGCACATTATTAATCTGGGATTAATTAGATGATAGAGAAAATTAATCTGGGATTAATTACGGAGATATTTTATCTGGGATAAAATATTATTTAAAGAGAGAGAACGATTAATTTGGAATTAATCGATAAAATAATATATTCGATATATTATACGAAATTGGATTTCGACGCGGAATTAAAATTAGATTTTAATTCGGGCGAATGAGTTAATTTAGAATTAATTCGCTAGCGACGTGAATAGTAATTTTGCTAGGCAAAATTATTTAATTGAATTTGATTTAATTACGTCGCAACAGAAAATTCGTTAATTCAGAATTAGCGAACCCGAGCCCGGGAGTGTTTGCGGGCCCACTCGCATTTCGAATTCAAGTGCGGCCCACAAGTCACATCACGCGTCACATCACTCGTCATTCATGTAATGGATGTCTTGTCACTTTGAGTGATTGAGAACCAGTCACTATTCATGAGTGATGTGAGTGGTTGGAAGGCATTTATTGCCTTTTGGCTCCAAAAATTGGTTGACCTTTTTGAAAGGCAAATACCAAAATTTTGGTATATGTTTTATTTTGGTTTTAGAAATCAAATTACCAACACAACACTTGATTTTCTTCTCTCTTTCCTCTTCTACATCTCTCGGCCAAGGGCCATATTTCTTTACTCTTCTTCTCCAATGCCGAGAACAAGATGAAGAACATGGTGAGGATTTGTTGCAAATTTTCACATGTGCTAGCACACTTTAGGAGTCTTCCGAAGGTGATAGGGAAACCCACCCGTGGGCATGAAATGCACACCAAGCTTGGAGCTTGAAGGACCGAAAAATTGGAGCACAAAAAAGGCTAAAAATCGTGAGCTTCTTGGAGTTAAAGCTTGAAGATTTTTGTTGTTCCTCGCATCGCAAAAGCCGATCAATGTAAGTATGTTTCCGCCATACCTCTTTGAGTATTCGCACATGTTTCATTGCTTGAATGATCCTTGGGACTAACCTAGAAACCCAACAACGTCCAAGTGTATAAAGGAAAAAGAACTTTTATTACCAGCTCAAGTAAAACCGATTTGTCTTATCTCTCTCTAACACTAAGCTTTTTACTCTTTTTTACAAGTTGTGAAAATGTTAAAATTCCTAGAAAAATAATCAGCCAACCTTTTGTAAGTGTTCCTAGAACATGCCAAGATCATCTAAGAGTGACTCGTGTGTGAATTAATCAAGAAAGTTTGCGGAATAACTTACATTAATCGAATGAGTTTCAAAACTTTTCATGGATGTCGGTGGAAGCTCCAAGCTTTCTTGAGTGTTTCCAACACTTGGGTGAGTTTCCCTATCACATTGATTCACTCCTTTAAGTGCTAGCTTGAACAAATTTTGAAAGAAAATTTTGCCCTCCAAGGAAGCAAGTGCTCGGCAAAGTGAAAGGAAGAGAAAGATGAAGTTGTTTGATATTTTGATTTCCAAAATCAATTCACAAAAGTCAACAAGCAAAATGTGTATATACTTTTCCAAAAAGAAAATACAAAATGTGTTGGACAAGTTAGCTTTTAAAAGCTTCCAACCACTTCTATCACTAAGATTGACTAGTGATGTAAGTTGGTGGGTCCCACTTTAAATTCCAAATTTAAGTCGGACAATCTAACACGCAACTTCGCTCGGGCCCGGGTTTGTTTAATTCCGAATTAAAAAAAATTTCCATTGCGACTTTATTAAATCTAATTTAATTAAATAATAATGCCTCGTAATATTATTACGTAAGTCGTTTATGAATTAATTCTAAATTAATTCGTTCGCTCGAATTAAAATCCAATTTTAATTCCGCATTGAAATCTAATTTCAATTAATATATCTAATATATTATTTTAGCCCAATTAAATAAATTAAATAGAAAAATCTAATTTAACTATTAAATTTATTTTACCGATTAATTCCAAATTAATCGCTTTCTCTCTTCTCGACGAATTTAATCCCAGATAAATTCTCGACGTAATTAATCCAAGATTAATTCTTTCTCTGTTAATTAATCCCAGATTAATTCTTACCGTAATTAATCCCAGATTAATTTTCTCTCTCATAATTAATCCCAGATTAATTTTCTGTTCGAGTCAAATCTCATCGGTGAATCCAAGAGATACGTGGATATGTTGGCAGTAAATACGATCATCGGACTATCTGAACACGTGCGTACCCGGTACCACATTCCTACCGATTTAGAAGATATGGTTGGCTTCTAGAAAAGCATTGTGCCTACCTAATTCTCCAGAAATATATTCAACATGGAATATACATAATCTTTATCAGGCGTAGTATACTAAGTATTGCGTATTACGATCCAATATCAGATGTCAGATGCTAGGCCTAAGGCTGGAATTGTGTCAGCCCCGTACGAAGCATATATCGGATCTCTGGTAACTAGTCTCTATAATCAGATAATTATGACCTAGTCATATTATCCCGATGACTGCAATACTTAAAAGTACTAGTTCTGTATCCTACGTGATCATCATCTCCATATGACTAAAGTGATACTTCCATCTTGACATCACACCCAATACACTACGATTCTTAGTATACCCAGAAGAGGCGTACACAGAACCTGTTAAAGCCCCAGATGACCAAAACCAAAGTATACTGATTGTCGCAAATATCAGCGGTGCAAGTCTCAGGTTAAGACCAAATACACCTACCCTAATTCGGATTCCCATAGACACATAGTCATACTACCAATGGGATTCCGATGGGTCTATCCAGAGCGAAGCTGTTTCCGTACCATCGGTAAGCAAAACCTCCTATTACACTTGCATGAGTATCCAATACCCAAATATATGAGAACTATGTTGTTACGCTTCCATAACACGCACAAGTGTAATACTTGTCTATTCCGCATTATCGATGTCCAGTCTCGATAATACTACGACTAGGGATATTTAATGATTAAACCTTACGTGGATTAATATTGTCTCATATCTTATTAATTCGGTACTAATCATATGGACTTTTATCATTTATATATCCCATTAATCCAATTAAAAATGATAAAAAAGCAATTTCCTTTGTCACATAGTTAATTTATACAACAACACCATATTCTGTACAAATAGTGATGTTATGGGTCATAATTGTCCAACAATCTCCCACTTGGCCTATAGCCAATCACTCAAGTGTCATACACCTGAACTATGTACGGGTTGCTCAAACTTCTGCTGAGAAACAACTTTCGTCAGCGGATTTGCAATGTTATTATCTGATGCGTTTTATTCGATCATCACATCACTACGATTTATGATCTAACGAATCAGATGAATTAGTCGAAGTATACACTTGGATCGTTGATGAGACCGCGATTTCTTAGCCTGTGCTATAGCCCATCTCAGCTGCTAATAGAACTTCATCTAATCCTATTAGGATTATATAGATCCAAAATACTTCTTTTGCTGCCTCAGCTGCAGTAATGTTCCGCTTTTATTATTTATTCGGCAACAGTATCTTGCTTGGAAGATTTCCAGCTCACTGTTCCGTCATTCAAACTATATATGTACCCTTATTGTGACTTACAGTCATTTTTATCGGTTTTGAAACTTGCAGCGGTGAACCCAGTCACTTCAAGTTCTCATTCTCCATAGCTTAAAAAAGCATCCTTAGTTCGTCTAAGATACTTAAGGATGTTCTTAACATCAATCCAGTGACTATCACCTGGATTGTCCTGATTGTGACTCCATATGCTCAAAGCATATGAGACACCAGGTCACGTATATAACAAAACGTACGAACACTAAGAGAGTGTCAACAACTTTCTAGATTTATCCCAGTAGATCTTTATTCCTAGAATAAAGGCTACTTCTCCCAGGTATTCTATGGAGAATTTTAATGAAAGCCAAGCTTTCACCGATTATATAATGGGAATGTTATTGCTAAGAAGCAATACATCATCAACTTATAGGACATTCATTGTCAGTGCGCTCCCACTAACCTTCTTATATACACAAGAACCATATTCGTTTTGAATGAAATCATATACCATTATGATCTCACCAAATTGTTGGTTCCAAGAACGTAATGCTTGCTTCAATCCATAAATGGATCGATTTAACTTGCAAACTTTGTTTGCATGTTTTGGCACGACAAAACCGTCAGGATGTTGTAAACATCCTCCAAAAGGTTTCCGTTAAGGAAAGCAATTTTGACATCCATGTGCCATATTTCATAAATGAAATATGCAGCATTAGCAAGCATTATCCAAATGGATCTAATCATGGCAACAAGTGAAAAAATTTCATCGTAGTCGACACTATGTCGTTGACGATACCCTTTCTGTACAAGTATAGCTGTGTACATTAGTATGTTTCCATCCATGTATGTCTTCCTTGAAGACTCATTTAGTACCAATAGGCACAATACCTTCTGGTACATCAACCAGTGTCCAAACTTGGTTCGTATACATGGAATCCATTTCGGATATCATGACACTTTGCTATAAAGTGGAGTCGATACCTTGTATCACTTCCTCATACGTAGCCGATTCACCTTCCTCAATAAGATTGATATCTACATGAGGTGAGATCAGTAACCCATACCTCTCAGGTTGTTTTCTGACTCTCTCCGACCTACGCGGTTCTTGTGTATTCGGAGATTATTGGTACAGTTTCATCCTTGATGAACTGTTGGTGTTCCGTGAGGACTCGGTGCCTAGAACAGTATTACTCTAATTTTCATCGAGTTTTACTTTCCTCCCACTTACCATTGCATATAAGAATTCCTCTTAGGAAAGCCGCATGGAGAGCAACAATTACATTGTTCTCTTGTGAGTTGTATAAGTACTATACTTTGGTTTCCCTATGACAACCTACAAATAGGCACTTATCCGATTTGGGTTCTAGTTTGGTACCATCCAAACATATGCCCAGCATTCCCAAATCTTCAGGAATGAGAAACCCGGTTCTTTTCTGTTCATATCTAATATGAAGTCTGTCTAACAGATTTTCATGGAACCTTATTCAAAATAAGTATTTGACCGGCGTAAACACACACGTATAACGCAAGCGCACGTATCGTTCAAGTAGTATAAAATTATCGATCCCACGAGGACTTAATTCATACTGTTGTTATTAATTATTGATACTATTTATTTACAGGTATCTAATTATCGGAGAAGGGAATTGATAGCTTTTGGTTTGGTTGGATGTGGATTTGCTAATTAAAATAAAAACAGACTTAAAGGAAAATACTAAGGAAAATAAAAGAAAAGACTCAAAGATCTAGGGTCGTGACTCCAAACAATATTGTTATAAAGATGAATTGATTCTCTTACATATGTGTAATAAATCAGTTTGCTAACCTGGAACACGAAAATATGCAAAAGCCTATGTCGATGGTCAGACTCAAATACCCAGTATAATCCAATTGAACCATATGTCTATGTGTAGGCACTGTATTTTTGCATATAAGTCCCAATGATGAGTCTCACATGGAGACACTACCTCTTTAAGTTGGAAGTCGCGGGAAACAGACGTCGGAAGGGAAAAGTCAGAAATTGATATCTTGTTGGACTAAATTCGTTTGCTTAGCTGTGGGTTCGCTCGTTGGACCTCTGTTTTAAAATTCATCCTCAGCCCAAACCCCCGCAAGCCACACACCAAGCCCACACACCACCAAGCCACACACCAAGCCCACCAAAATGGACCAAACTCACGCCCAAATTACCTTAAGCCACGCCCACCTTCTTCCAAAATAATAAATTCACACATTAAACACATGTTAAAATCAAACCAAATCACCTTCCCAAATTAATAAAATAAAATCAAATCCCATAAATCACATTCCTAATTAAATTAAATCCCTTTCCTAAACTAAAATAATCCACTTCCTAATTAAGTAGATTATTTCCTTATGACACACAAATTAAATATTCCCCCATAATTACATAATCTTGGTTTTCCTACCCGTATAAGGTAAACCTCAACCCTTGCCTATAAAAAGAAGAATAAACCCAACCTTAGAAACCCCATAGCACTCCCTTCTCCCTCACGCCTCTCTTCCTTAATCTCACCTAGACTCTCACGACACAACACACAAAAATCAAAACCCTAAGCCATGGCTCTCATTCCCCTCTCACCTCTCTCCTCTCGGTAATAAACATGCGCACCTGAACCGCACTATAAAAAACCCTAATCTCTCACAAAACACATACAAATTGCCCCACGAACCATAATAACCCTCATCAGCCACCAGACCGATAAAAAACACACCTCAGCCCATTCACGCCTCTATCACTCTCACACACAACCCTCACGCACGTACCCACTCATCACAACCCTCACGCACACACTCATTCATCACAGCCTCACGTACACACTCACTCATCACTCTCACCCACGAAACAGCCCTCACTCACGTCAAATAACACCCACGAAGCAGCCTCCATTCACGCCAAAGAACACCCATGAAACAACCCTCACTCACGTCTTATTCTCACCCATGAAGCAGCCCTCAACACAGCCCCTAACTTCATGTACCAGACCCCTCAACACAGCCCCCCAACTTCACGTACCAAACACCCACGAAACAGCCCAAACTGCCAGCAATTCACGCCCACAAAAAGCCCAGCAAACTGCCCAATACACCCCAAAATAGTCCTAAAAACTGACCCTAAAATAGTCCCCGAACCAACCCCAAAAACAGCAGCAAAATAACCTCAGAAATAGTCCCCGAAACAACCCCAAAACAGCAGCAAAACAACCTCAAAAACAACAGCAAAAATAGAGAAAACAGCAGCCCAAAACAGTGAAGCAACGAAAGAAAACATTGAACCAGCGAACCAGAAAAGTTGCGGAGTATTAACCCTTCCAACGACCACGTAACACACTTCCAAGAGACGACCTAAGAGGTTAGACCTGAGGGCACCCTTTTTATTTATTCTTATTTATTTTCTTATTTTACTTCGCATGAGTATTGTTGATTGGTGTATGCTATGACTTTCAGATGAATGGAATATGTGTTCTCTCTTGCGGTATATCAGATGGAAACCCAGACATAAATTCCGTAGCCGAATTCGAATGGACGGTAATGCGGTTTGTACTTCGGAAACAACTCCACGTACCACTTGAGAGACACACATATTTCGTTTCATCAAATCTTATGTTTATGCATGATTTAGTCGTTTAGTATGTTATTTATTTTTCTAAGCATGATGTAGTCGTTTAGTATGTTATTTATTTTTTATGTATGATTTAGTTGGTTATTTCCGAGCATGATTAGTTATTTCTTTTGCATTAGGAATTTGATTTATGTTTATGTTTAGGTTGTTATTTATTTTTCGCGTTTGATAATTAAATATATTCATGAGATTATTATATGTTATTGTGTGTTTGTCGTTATGTCGACTTACTTTTATGCATGCAAACTTAGATATAGGTTATATGCAAACTTAGATATAGGTTTTATTTTCATGCACGTGAACTTAGAAGTAGGTTATTTTTGCGTATGAATGTTGCGTAGACTTGGTTAAATTATAGCGCAAATCCTTTCATTATAAGTGACATAACTAAGGGACCATTCCGAACCCAACGGTTTGAGGTCTTCCCTTGCGAGGGGTGAGTGCGGCCTTAAATCATTTTCCCACTTCACAGTGGGTGGCGACTCCATTTTATTTCTCCGGTTTAGTTCCCCAGTGGGCTACTCAGTACTCCCAACTAGGCCGCGAGCCTGGAACAGCGTCGCTGATTTCTGTGTCCTACAGTCTGGCGACTCCACTGGGGATAGAGAATCGGCCCCGAAATAATGTCTTGTAATGATTGTGATTTGTGCTTTAGTTAACCGTGTCTACAGTGGGTTGAAGGGGTTTAATCAAAGGCATTATTAAAGCTTGGTAATGGTTTGGTGTCTTTCTTTATTCACTACATTTCTATAAGGAAAAGCCGTGAATGCACCTAGATAATCATTTACTCGAAGCTTACTGTGATGGACTAATTTGGAGGACTTTTTGTTTATTCCTGTCACCAAGGCGATACGAACCTAAGAGGTTTATGTATTTAAGAGAGTGTTAGGTATATATCTAGGTCCCAAGATCAAACAAGACATGAAATACATGTGTGAATACATCAACGGAGGTAGCGGAATACTCACATCGATCGGTTGAGACACGAATCGGCAACAAACGAAATTGATTTCTCCCTTGCAAAAACGCAACTGCAGTTCACTGCCCACAAAAATCAGATTTTTGAGTTGAGGAATGGAGCTCCAAGCTTCATCGAATGGTTCCCGGCTCATGGTTCAACTTCCCTAACACCTTCGCAAGTCTCGTAAGTGTGCTAGCGCTTGTGTTTTGCAACAAAACACACTCATTGCTCCCCTAAAGCTCACGGCAGTGAGCTGTGTTGGAGAAGAGAAAACAGCCCTTTTGGGCGTGAGAAAGAGAGAAGAAGGGTGGTGTTTTGTAAATGGTTGACTTGTAAAATGAATTACAAAATGCTTTATATATTTTCCAAAAATTAATAAGCATTTACCATTTTAATTATCAAATAAAGTAAATGGAAATCAATTACACAACCACCAAACACTATTCCAACAACACCCATCACTATTCAATGTCACTTTATTAAGTGACTTGATGTGTGTCAATCACTCAATCATCAATCACATCAATCAATCAATCAATCACATCATTCAAAGTGACTTTTGATTTGACGCTTGATGTGACGAATGATTTGATGCTTGATGTGACTTGCGTTGCCGCACTCGAATTCGAAATACGAATGCGCTCGCAATCACACTCGGGCTCGGTTTCACTAATTCCTAATTAGCGAGTTTTTCCGTTGCGTCGTAATTAAATGATTACGCCTAGCGAATTCACTATTCACGTCGCTAACGAATTAATTCTAAATTAATTCGTTCGCCCGAATTAAAATCCAATTTAATTCCGCGTTGAAATCCAATTTCGATTAATATATCGAATATATTAATTTAATCGATTAATTTTGAATTAATCGTTCTCTCTCTTTATACATATTTTATCCTAGATAAAATATCTCCGTAATTAATCCTAGATTAATTTTCTCTCTTCTTCTACATAATCCCAGATTATTTATGAGTGCGAGTTATGCGTCATCGGTGTATTATCGGGAAGCGACCCATGAGATCCCCGGATAAGTCGGCAGTAAATACGGTCGTCGGAGTATCCGAATCACGTACGTACCAAGTACTACGTTCTACCGATTTATGAGACAAGATCGGCTTCTAGCAAAGCACGAAGTCTACCCAATTCTCCGGTCATATTCATCTAAGAATATTTAAGATCTATATCAAGCGTAGTATACCAAGTATTATGTATATGGCCCAGTATCGGATAGTCACGTGCTAGGACTGGGGCTGGATAAGTGTCTGCCCCGTCCGAAGCATATGTCGGATGTCTGGTAACTAGTCTCTATAATCGGATATACATGACCTTGTCATAATATCCCGATGGCGGCCAGCACTTAAGAGCACTAATACCGTATCCTGCGTGACATCATCTCCACTATGACTGGAGTGATACTTCCGTCTTGACATCACACCCAATACTCTACGATTCTCAATATACACAGCATTGGCGTACACAGAACCGGTTAGAGTCCTAGACGACCTCAACTAAAGTATATTGATTGTCGTAAGCATTAGCGGTGCAAGTCTCAGGTTAAGACCAAACACACCTACCCTGATGTCGGACTCCCATAGACACATAGTCATAATACCAATGGGATTCCGAGGGGTCTATCCAAAGCGAAGCTGTTCCCGTACCATCGGTGAAACACAACTCCTATCGCACTTGCATGAGTATCCAATACCCAAATATATGAGAACTATGCTGTTGTGCCCTCACAACGCGCACAAGTGCAATACTAGCCTATTCCGCATTATCGATGTCCAGTCTCGATAATACTACGACTAGGGATATTAATGATTAATCCTTCGTGGACTGATACTGTCTCATATCATCTCAATCCAGGAACTAATCATATGGACCTCTCTTCATTTATATCTAAGGTGATCTAATCACAAATGATGAGAGTGCAATTTCCTTGTCACATAGTTAATTTGTACAACAACACTATGATCTGTACAAATAGTGACGTTATGGGTCATATTATCCAACAATCTCCCACTTGGCACATAGCCAGTCACTCAAGTGTCGTACACCCGAACTATGTACGGTTCGCTCAAATTACTGAGGAAAAGTTTTCGTCAGCGGATTGTTGATAATCGTCTGACGTGATTTATATGATCATCACATCGCCACGATGTATGATCCGAACGAATCAGATGATATAGAAGTATATATCTGGATCGTCGATGAGACCATTAATTCTTTAGCCTGTGCTGACGCCTAGCTCAGCCGCTAACAGAACTATATCTAATCTAATTAGATTTATTATCGATCCAAATGGCTTCTATTACTGCCTCAGCTGCAGCAATAATCCGCATTTTTTGTTTATTCGGCAACAGTTATCTTGCTCGGAATATTTCCAGCTCACTGTCCCGTTATTCAAACTTTATAGTACCGCAGTATTTACCGGTTAGGAAACTTGCGGCAGTGATCCCAGTCACTTCAAGTTCTCCTTCTCCATAGTTTTAGACAGCATCTTTAGTTCTCTAAGATACTAACAGATGTTTTTTAACTTCAATCCAGTGACCATCACTTGGATTGACCTGATTGTGACTCCATATGCTCGAAGCGTATGAGACACCAAATCAAGTACATTTTAAATGTACAATTTCCCAGAGAGTGTTAACAACTCCAAATCTATCCCAGTAGATCTTTATTCCTTGAATAAAGGTTTTTACTCCCCAGAATTCTACGGAGAATATCTATGAAAGCCAAGCTTTCACCAATTGCTTTGTGGGAATTTCATTATCAGTGCTCTCCCACTAACCTCCTTATATACACAAGAATCATTTCGTTTTGAGTCAAATCATAAACCATTATGATTATTTCAAAACGACAGTTCCAAGAACCATATTCTTGCTCCAATCCAAACATGGATCGAATAACCCGCAAACTTTATTTGTCGGTTATACAAAATCGTCAGGATGTTGTAAGCATCCTCCAAGAGGTTTCCTTTTCAGGAAAGCGATTTTGATCTATAACTGACACATTTCATAAATGAAATATGCAGTATCAACAAGCATCATCAAAATGGATTTACTATGGCAACAGATAAAAGGTTGAACCGTTATTAACACAATGTTGATAACGATACCTTTCCGTCACAAGCCTAGCTTAGTACGTTGGTATGTTGCCATCCATGTATGTCTTCCTTGAAGACGTTTACAGTACCAATAGGCACAATGCCTTGTGGTACAACAACTAGTATCCAAACATAGTTGTTATACATGGTATCTATTTCGGACTCATGGCATTTTGCCATGATATGGAGTCGATACCTCGTATCACTTCCTCAAAACGTAGTCGGTTGTATACCTCCACAAGATTAATATCTTTATGAGGTGAGATCAGAAACCCATACCCCAGGTTGTTTTCTGACCCTCTCCGATCTACGAGGTTCTTGTGTATTCGAAGATTTAATGGTACAGATTCATCATCGGTGAACTATATGTGTTCCATCAAGGACTTCGTGCCTTGAACAGTATTACCCCGATTTTCATCGAGTTTTACTGTCCTCCCACTTACCACTGCATATCAGTATTCCTCTTAGGAAACCCGCATGGCGAGCAACAATCACATTGTTCTCTTGTGAGATGTATAAGTACTATACTTATTGTTTCCCTTAGGATAACCTATATATGACACTTATCCAATTTGGGTCCTTAGTTTGGTATCATCCAAACATTATGCCTGGCATACCCAAATTATCAGGAATGAGAAACCATGTTTCTTTCCTGTTCATATCCTATATGATATCTGTCAAACAGTTTTTATGGAACCTTATTCTAAATAAGTTTTGCACTGTTAATACATATCCTGTTGAAGGAAATGATAGCTCAGAGCGACTCGTGATAAACCTTATCATGTCCAACAAAATTCGGTTTTTAGTTTGGACACACCGTCAAACTGACGTGTCTCGGGAGGAGTCCTCATCTGAAAGAATACTATACTCTTTCATGTATTTTTGAAACTTACTGCTTAAGTATTTTCATTACGGTCTTACCGTGACGGCATAATACTATAGTCGATCTGTTTATCTACTTCGTGTCGAAACTATAATGGTTTCCGATTTGTGTTCTTCAAAAGAAACACATAACCACAACGTGATACCACATCCGTTAAGGTCACGAAATATTCATGTTCACATCTAGCCTAGCTAGATATGGGCCCACTAACTTCACCATGAATAGGGCTAACAGATCGATGGCACTTACACTATTACCAAGTAAACAGTGTTTTAGGTACTTTACCTAACAAACTAGATTCGTAGACTTTATTTGAATAGTCAAATCAGTCTAGTACCCACTCTTCAAAAGTGCGGATATACGAGTCTTGTTTAATTCTGTCCTAGACTACAATGCCACATATAAGTCTCTACTTGATCAAATCAATTTGAGCTATTTATTTGTCATTCTATATGTTTGAGATTTTAATTATATTCAAAATAAAATTCTGTTATTCACATCTAATGTGTTTTCTTAATATCATCTTTATATAATGAAACACTTTAGTGTTCTAAAATATAAAGGTTTATCCACAATGGATTAAACACTGATATAAAGATAATGTCTCTAGTCAAACTAGTTACCTTATAACAGTTCCTAATTTAAGTACACACCCGAAGGGTAGTTCCTAGACTTAGGTATCTACGGTCGAAACAGCGACTTTCGTCCCGTTTCCGATTCGCAGAGCAATCTCAGCTTGAAGTCAGTATCCTGCTCAAAGCAGATTCTGAACATCAATACATATATTTTATGTACCACACTAAGTATTTAAAATCTAATTTCAATACTAGTAGTGAACATAACTTTGACAATCATTTTTAAAGTAAGAGCCTTGCCCTTTCTTTAATTCCTTCGTGTCTGCCATATCCAAATGGTAGTCACTTTGGGATATGTCAATTATCCTTTTCAATATTTCAGGAACCTTAGGCCAAGCCTTGGGTTTTTAGAATATCGAAACAATGTGCACCTCGTGCTACATGCCCAATTGCAAACTTTGACTTTATCTCCTCTAGAATAGTCAATTAATTCTCCAAGAATTATAAATTGCAATTTTAATACTTCTTAAATCTAAAATTAGATTTATGACAAGTATATTAAATTAAGCACTAAAGTCATCATCACATAAATCTTCCAAAGATTTTATGCTCTACTTATTTTGGTTAATTTTGGGCTTAAGGTATAATAAGTTATTTTATCGAATAAAGTAACCTATTATTTATTCCCAATTTGAAAATTAAATCATTTAAAATATTTAATCCAAGATTATATTTTAAATATCCAACTTTTCAATTCTTTCTTGATTTCAATAGTCCAACTATTTAATCAATTATTAGTGGTACTATATTATAATGATTATAATAGTCCAACTATATAATCAAATATAATCCAAATTAATTAACCTCAATTACATTGATTACTATAATCCAATTATAAAATCAACTGTAAACTGAAATTAATTAATTCAAATATATTGATTAATATAATCCAATTATATATAATCAAGTATAATACAGTCCAACTGTTTATTAAAACAACAATAAATATTAGTCCAACTAATACTTTTAATTATTTGACGAGTGATATTTGTTTGAGCGCGTATGGCGAGTAATTGAACGAATATTGCAAATTCAATTCTTGCCTCCCACTATTTTTCGGCGAGCCTCTAACCCTCTGTCGAGTACTCGGGAAACCGTGTTTCCTAGTGGGCTAGGATCCCGTTAAATATCACACAATCTTGACTTTGGCCAACAAATTGTATGATAATTAACTAGGTAGATCTCGAAGATCAATTGGATCTCATCCAACTCCTAGATCCAGTAGGTGGACATCCAAGTCCGAAACATATATCTTATATATGCCTATATATCGAATATATACCCTAACCTTTTTCCTCTGAATCAACTAGGCCTTGGCTTTGGCACAACAAACCTAGTGATCCCAGTCAAGCGCGGACCCATTGACCATGGAAGCTTCGTAATCAATGTCGTTGGACAAGAAGTGGTCTTGACTTTGGCCAACAAACCACAACTTGGACAAGACACCAATATGGAACAAAGCCTCGTGATTCAAACACATCTTCGACGAACAAGGGCTTGACTTTGGCCAACAACCCATGCCAATCTAGGATCTTGAGTAAGAATCACTCAATGGAAGGAAAAGACGCATGATATTTGATGAGGGCTTTTCACGTGCAAATTGGCTACCAATTTAATTATCTTTTTAGGTCTCATCATCATACACCCTTAAACATGCATTCTAAATACATAATAAAGCGCATATGAAATAAAATAATAATGATATGCGGATGGATACTTAACATATTGATCCTAGATCAAATCTCTCCCTTTCTCACTCAAGCTAGCACTTGTATTACTTCTACCCGTTACACTACACTTCTAAAGAAACCTCATTTACATTGAGGGGAATAGGTGAGAAGAGAATACAAAGAGAATAGAGGTGATAAGGCTGGACACGCAGGTCCAATTTAATAAATCGAATTTATTACAACAATTTCCAAAATTGCCCCACCCGACTAATATCCATCTGATATACATTATTCATTCATCACAACCACGTATTCACACATAAGCATGCTATCAATCAATCTAATCAAATAAATTAATCTGATAATTATGTGATCATCCAATGTTCAAACAACGATTTGATTTTGCTCGAGTCAAACTCGTTTTTGCGAATAAGTACTCAAAGTACGAATTCATGAATAAATTAAACTACAACATTAAATCTAATTTAATATGTATTTAATACTAATTCACTATTCAATTCCAAATTAAATATTACACTTTATTTAATAAACCTTTTCGACTTAAATTCCAAATTTAATCGCGTCGGGTCTCAAAGCCCGATTAACGTCCAACGTCAATTCAATTTCAAGTCTAATGGGCTTTAATTAATTTCTATAAGGCGTGGGCTTCGGCAACCAAAGCCCAATCAAGGAGTAACCCCATAAGCCTAGAAATCAATTTAGGCCCATTAGGCCCAATTAAACTTTAAAGGTTTATAAGTTGCATTTGGGCCTTTTGGTTGTGGTTTTGGGCCCAATTGGATCCAATCCATTTGGCCTAAACCCAACTTGATAAAATCAAGCCCAATAAGCCCAATTACAACTTAATAAGCCCAAATCCAATTTAAAGGCCTAATACATTAAATTACACAAATCCAATTTCGCAATTTAATTACCTAAAGTGCATTACATGATTAATCACCCAAATCAATATTTCCAAAACATGAAATTAGTCCAATTAATCATGTTCATTATTATCATCACATGTCCAACACATTAATGAAAATCAAACCCATTTTACATGCTTCTAAGTCTCGGCCAATGGAGTAATTTTTGTCCGATTTGAATTTAATCCAATTAATTCCACAATCGACATCTAATTAACTTCCCGAATGATTTCCAATACATCTAATGTTCAAAAATCAAAAATCCAAGACTTTATAGGGCAATGTAGATTCGGCCAAGGTGATAACTTTTGGGGATTTTATGTTCAATTCAAAATCCAATCCAATAAGTTTCAAATTAACATTATCCTTAATGATTCCAACTCATCAAATTAATCAAAATCAAAAAATTCCAAGAATCCAAAAAATCACATTACATTCGGCCAACATCACAAATTTGGGCAAAATTGATCCAATCACATTTTGTTGAAATTGATCAAATCAATCTTCAATATAATATATATTTAGCATGCTCAAACATCCAATTTTACAAAATCATGCTCAAATACAAAATACCCAATTTTAAGCCCTACATTTTCATGCTTGAACCTATAGCTCTTGATGCCATTGTTAGGTATATATCTAGGTCCCAAGATCAAACAAGACATGAAATACATGTGTGAATACATCAACGGAGGTAGCGGAATACTCACATCGATCGGTTGAGAGACGAATCAGCAACAAACGAAATTGATTTCTCCCTTGCAAAAACGCAACTGCAGTTCACTGCCCACAAAATCAGATTTTTGAGTTGAGGAATGGAGCTCCAAGCTTCATCGAATGGTTCCCGGCTCATGGGTCAACTTCCCTAACACCTTCGCAAGTCTCGTAAGTGTGCTAGCACTTGTGTTTTGCAACAAAACACACTCATTGCTCCCCTTAAAGCTCACGACAGTGAGCTGTGTTGGAGAAGAGAAAATAGCCCTTTTGGGCGTGAGAAAGAGAGAAGAATTGGTGGTGTTTTGTAAATGGTTGACTTGTAAAATGAATTAAAAAAATTCTTTATATATTTTTCCAAAAATTAATAAGCATTTACCATTTTAATTTATCAAATAAAGTAAATGGAAATCAATTACACAACCACCAAACACTATTCCAACAACACCCATCACTATTCAATGTCACTTTATTAAAGTGACTTGATGTGTGTCAATCACTCAATCAATCAATCACATCAATCAATCAATCAATCACATCACTCAAAGTGACTTTTGATTTGACGCTTGATGTGACGAATGATTTGATGCTTGATGTGACTTGCATTGCCACACTCGAATTCGAAATATGAATGCGCTCGCAATCACACTCGGGCTCGGTTTCGCTAATTCCTAATTAGCGAGTTTTTCCGTTGCGTCGTAATTAAATGATTACGCCTAGCGAATTCACTATTCACATCGCTAACGAATTAATTCTAAATTAATTCGTTCGCCCGAATTAAAATCCAATTTCAATTCCGCGTTGAAATCCAATTTCGATTAATATATCGAATATATTAATTTAATCGATTAATTTTGAATTAATCGTTCTCTCTCTTTAGACGATATTTTATCCTAGATAAAATATCTCCGTAATTAATCCTAGATTAATTTTCTCTCTCTCTTCTACATAATCCCAGATTATTTATGAGTGCGAGTTATGCGTCATCGGTGTATTATCAGGAAGCGACCCATGAGATCCCCGGATAAGTCGGCAGTAAATACGGTCGTCGGAGTATCCGAATCACGTACGTACCAAGTACTACGTTCTACCGATTTACGAGACAAGATCGGCTTCTAGCAAAGCACGAAGTCTACCCAATTCTCCGGTCATATTCATCTAAGAATATTTAAGATTTATATCAAGCGTAGTATACCAAGTATTATGTATATCGGCCCAGTATCGGATAGTCACGTGCTAGGGCTGGGGCTGGATAAGTGTCTGCCCCGTCCGAAACACATGTCAGATGTCTGGTAACTAGTCTCTATAATCGGATATACATGACCTTGTCATAATATCCCGATGGCCGGCCAGCACTTAAGAGCACTAATACCGTATCCTGCGTGACATCATATCCACTATGACTGGAGTGATACTTCCGTCTTGACATCACACCCAATACTCTACGATTCTCAATATACCCAGCATTGGCGTACACAGAACCGGTTAGAGTCCTAGACGACCTCAACTAAAGTATATTGATTGTCGTAAGCATTAGCGGTGCAAGTCTCAGGTTAAGACCAAACACACCTACCCTGATGTCGGACTCCCATAGACACATAGTCATAATACCAATGGGATTCTGAGGGGTCTATCCAGAGCGAAGCTGTTTCCCGTACCATCGGTGAAACACAACCTCCTATCGTACTTGCATGAGTATCCAATACCCAAATATATGAGAACTATGCTGTTGTGCCCTCACAATGCGCACAAGTGCAATACTAGCCTATTCCGCATTATCGATGTCCAGTCTCGATAATACTACGACTAGGGATATTTAATGATTAATCCTTCGTGGACTGATACTGTCTCATATCATCTCAATCCAGGAACTAATCATATGGACCTCTCTTCATTTATATATCTAAGGTGATCTAATCACAAATGATGAGAGTGCAATTTCCTTGTCACATAGTTAATTTGTACAACAACACTATGATCTGTATAAATAGTGACGCTATGGGTCATATTATCCAACAGAGAGTTCACTCCACCCTCCCTCTGGGGAATCTACAATAGGAAATCCATTTGACAGTCAGTCACGCACTATAACTCGTTGGCACGTACCTTACGGTATAAAAAAGGTGCGCTCACTTGGTCGCTCGAACCCTTGAGTGGGGAGTCCTAGTTGTGGGCAATCCTTCGTCAGCGGGAGCCTTTGTCTATACCCCCGTAAACCCACATGTGAACCATAGTCGTAAGACCAATAGAAAATATTTCCTTATGCTTGTGTCTAGGACCATCATCATTTGGATTCAGTTGGACTTTTTGTCATGAGGTATGGGCTTTTTGGGCCATTTAAACTGTGACGAGTCCGTGCTTTATGGAAATTGGGCCAAAAGCTTCTAAAATGCTGATGGGCCACTTTATGTTTAGGCCCCTTATCATTTAAAGTTGTTTAGCCATGTTATCGCAAAAGTGTAAACCTGTTGGGCCTTTTTAACTGGGACAAGTTTGCACTGCGCAATAGTACGATTGAATGCTTTAAAATGATAATAGGCCGACTTATATATTCCATACATCGCATGCATCTCATGCATACATGCATCATGTCAATCTCGTGTCTTAAAATCCATCATAGATATCTGTTGGGTTAAGAAAAAGAAGTTAGAGCATTCCTTGGGAAAATTCAGTAAATCAATCGGTTCATCGCCAGGTTGAGGAAGGACCAGCCAGTGAAATAGAGTGAGCAATGCCAGGAAGCCTTCGACAAGATCAGAGAATATTTGGTGAAACCTCTTGTTTTGAAACCTCCAAGACTAGGCAAACCTTTGGTATTATATTTGGCCATTGAAACTGAAGCATTGGGGGCAATGATGGTACAAGCAGATGAAACAGGGGTAGAACATGCAGTCTACTACCTCAGTAAGAAGATGCTTTTATAAGAAGCTCGTTATCAAGAAGTAGAGAAGATTTGTTTGGCAGTAGTGTAGGTGTCAAGAAAGTTGGGTCTTTATTTCCAATCTTACAAGATCCAGGTGGTAGCAAAGGAGAATCCTTTGAAGTATCTGCATTCAGTGCCTTCGCTAGTTGGGAAATTAGGCAGATGGTTGGTCTTGATGACAAAGTTCGATATTGAGTACCTCACTTCCAAAGTAATCAAAGGGCGAGCCGTAGCAGAGTTCCTGGCATTACAACCGATAAAAGGAGATCAATACAAGTTTGAGTTCCCAGACGAGGAAATCCAAGCTATAACAGTCCAAGGATGGAAGATGTACTTCGACGGAGTAGTGAACTGCAAAGAAGCCGGAATCAAAATTGTGATAGTAACCCCTGAAAGAAAAACTCTACCTATGGCCAAGAGGTTGACGTTCGGAGTGACCAACAATATGGCTGAGTATGAAGCATGCGCCTTCGGATTGACGGCATTCGCAGCCTTGAAAGCTAGGAGCGTGGAAGTCTATGGAGACTCGATGTTGGTAGTTCGGCAGATGCAAGGAGAATGGGAATTGAAGGAAGAACGGTTGAAACCTTACTTGTTCCACCTCAGGAGCCTGGCACAGGCCCTCCTCGGTTGTAAGTTCCAGCACTTGGCATGAGAAGAGAATCAAATGGCAGACACATTGGCTACACTTGCCGCAACTTGGGAAAATCCGGAGAAGTTGGTGATGAGACCTCTGGTGTTGACAACGACAAGCAAACCAATTTATGAGATAAAAAGAATCTTGGAAGTAGAAGTCGATGATGGGAAACCTTGGTACTATGACATTCAGCGGTATTTAGAACACAGAGAACTCCCAGAAGAAGCAAGCAGAAAAGATAGGATAACCATACAGAAATTGGCTTCCCAATATGTGAGTTTGAAGGGAGAACTGTACAAGAGGCAAGCGAATGGCATTCAGTTGAAGTTCTTAAGAAAAGAAAAGGCTCATAAGGCAATGGAAGAAGTACACACCGGAGTATGTGGACTGCACATGAACGGATTGAACTTGTCTCGCAAGATAGTGAGACAAGGTTTCTACTGGTTGACCATGGAAGCTGACTGCGCGAAGCAGGTAAAGCATTGTCACGATTGTCAAGCACACGGTAACTTGAATCATTTGCCGCACACAGAGTTACATGGGCTGTCAGAGCCGTGGCCTTTCTCAGCATGGGGAATTGATTTGATCGGAGAAATTCGACCGAACGCATTAAATGGACATCGCTTCATAGTAGTGGCAGTAGACTACTTTTCGAAATAGGTGGAAGCCGAGTCATTCTGTAATGTTACAGCAAAGCAGATGGCAAAGTTCATAGCCCAGAATCTCATATGTCGATATGGAACGCCGCATCATGTGGTCACAGACAATGGAGTCCAGTTTCAAGGAGAAACAAAGGCAATGCTACAGAAGTACGGGATATGATACCACAAGTCGTCACCTTACCGACCACAAGAAAATGGGGCAGTCGAAGCAGCCAATAAGACAATAAAGAAGACGTTAGCCAAAATGACGGAGAACTATAGAGATTGGGCTGACAAGCTACCGTACGCCATGTGGGGATATAGAACTTCTGTGAGAACAGCAACGGGGGCCACACCTTACTCTTTGGTTTACGGAATGGAAGCAGTACTGCCGGTGGAAGTTGAGATACAGTCCATGAGAGTTTTAGCAGAAGCAGAGCTACCTGAACAGGAGTGGGTCTCGCAGAGATTTGAACAGTTAGCTTTACTAGATGAGAAGAGGATGAAGTCCTTACAGTATATGCAGATACACCAAAAGAGGTTGGCTAGAGCATTCAACAAGAAAGTGCGTCCTACTAAAATCAGAAAAGGTGATCTGGTACTTAAGCAGTCAAAGCCGTCGATGATCGACCCGAGGGGAAAGTTCAGACCTAACTGGGAAGGACCCTACGTAGTCCAGAAAGTAATAGGAAATGGGGCAGTGAGACTGTCAGACTTGGAAGGGAACGAGTTCACCGAGCCGATCAATGTGGATAATTGAAGCATTATTTTTCCTAAGGAATAGAAGGCCGAGTGATCACCAAGAGGACTGGCGGAAGACCTAACCCAACGGAATAGGAAATCCATTCATGCATGCATGCATACACATAACGTATTTGCATTCTTTTATTTTGTTGTGTTTTGTTTTGTTTTGTATTCACAGGTTTCAAAGAAGAAAATAAGAAAGCGGCAAATGGAAGCCAACCAGAAGCAGCAACATATGAGTATTAGTTTCGGGGATGAGTCCCAGGGTTGAGGCCTACATCAGTGCCAGTTTCGGGGATGAGTCCCAAGGTTGAGGCCCGCATCAGTGCCAGTTTTAGGGATGAGTCCTAGGGTTGAGGCCCACATCAATATTAGTTTCGGGGATGAGTCCTAGAGTTGAGGCCCACACCAGTATAGGTTTCGGGAAAGGAATCCCAGGGGGCGAAGCCCACATTATCAGCGGTTGAAAGGAAAAATTCCAGTGGAAAAAAAAGAAAAAAAAAAGAGAGAGAAGTCATTGATGGTTAGGCATATGTCCGGTGATGACATTGTTTGCTGTAGGGTGAAACCTTAGAAACGATAAGTGCGAGATGTGCTCTCATCCGGTATTCTGAGTAGTTGATCTCGGCTAGACTCGCGAGTACTTAATTACGGGATCTTAGTGGTAGAAGCCTGACTAGTTGGCGAGATGACTAGTTAAGGAGATGGAAGATCGGTGAATGACTGTTTACCTAGATGTCCATCCTGGAGTACTTAAGCTACGATATATGATATGGTTAGAAACAAAGAAAAGTCTCTGAAAAGAAAAGGAAAAAATGGACCACCTATAACCGATAAGCTTGAAGCTACCCATGGGCGCGCATTAGGACCATCATGAGGAGAAATGCTACCTTAAAGGGTAAGTGTGTCGAAAAAAAAAGAGAAAGAAAGAAGAGAGGAAAAGAAAAAGAAGTTCAAAAAGAAAAAAAAGAAGAAATAGACGAAAGAAAAGAAGAATGAAACCATATCATGTTGAGTACGAGGAATTAATCACAAGTATGATCAAGAAATCTCGGTTGGTTAGACCCACTGATCCAATTCTTCGAGACAAAATCATCGAGTTGGCTTACCTAAGGATTAAGCTGCGAAAGAGCCTTGGCACACACACACTAGAACTCTAGTTCAGATCACTCATGCAAACGATCAGATTTGAGTGTATTAAATACTTTGAAGATTCTTTGGTTTCGCCACGAAGCATCCGTTGAGGATGAAAAAATGTTTAAGCCATCAGGATTATCTCGTGAGAGGCAATACAACATGTTGATATGCAACATCAACATCAGTATCGGTTTGGGGGCGAGGCCCACATCAACATCAGTTTGGGGGCAAGGCCCACATCAGTATCAGTTTGAGGGCGAAGCCCACATCAGTATCGGTTTGGGGGGCGAGGCCCACATCAGTATCAGTTTAGGGGCGAGGCCCACATCAGTACCAGTTTAAGGGCGAGGCACACATCAATATCAGTTTGGGGGGCGAGGCCCACACATCAGTTGCAGTTCCGAGATGCGTCCTAGGGTCGAGGACCCACTGCATCATCAGTTATAGTTCCGGGATTCATCCCAAGGTCGAGGGCCCACTACATCATCAGTTTTAGGATGTGTCCCAGGGTCGAGGGCCCACACATCAGTTGCAGTTCCGGGATGCGTCCCAGGGTCGAGGGCCCACTACATCATCAGTTTTAGGATGTGTCCTAGGGTCGAGGGCCCACACATAAGTTGCAGTTCCGGGATGCGTCCCAGGGTCGAAGACCCACTGCATCATCAGTTGTAGTTCCGGGATGCGTCCCAGGTCGATGGCCCACACATCAGTTGCAGTTCCGGGATGCGTCACAGGGTCGAGGGCCCACTGCATCATCAGTTGTAGTTCCAGATGCGTCCCAGGGTCGAGGGCCCACTACATCATCAGTTTTAGGATGTGTCCCAGGGTCGAGGGCCCACACATCAGTTGTAGTTCCGAGATGCATCCCAGGGTCGAGGGCCCACTGCATCATCAACACAATTCATGAATAAAGCCTACATTTGGTGGTTCGGGAACGAAGCCCAGAGGTCGAGGCACCTCGCCACCATATCAACTCAGTTCGAAGCAACATGCAAGTCAGGTGGCAGCTGGCGAGCCAGGTAAGTAAAAATGCATTGCATAACTTTGATAGGATTGTCATTGTCACACACTGCACAAGTCCCATCAAAGTGGGGGCGACTGTAGACACTGCATTGTTTGCATATAAGTCCCAATGATGAGTCTCACATGGAGACACTGCCTCTTTAAGTTGTGGAAGTCACGGGAAATGGAGGTCGGAAGGGAAAAAAATGGACCAAACTCACGCCCAAATTACCTTAAGACACTCCAACCTCCTTCCAAAATAATAAATTCACACATTAAACACATGTTAAAATCAAACCAAATCACCTTCCCAAATTAATAAAATCAAATCAAATATCATAAATCACATTCCTAATTAAATTAAATCCATTTCCTAAACTAAAATAATCCCCCTCCTAATTAAGGAGATTCTTTCCTTATGACACACAAATTAAATATTCCCCCATAATTACACAATCTTGGTTTTCCTACCCGTATAAGGTAAACCTCAACCCTTGTCTATAAAAAGAAGCATAAACCCAACCTTAGAAACCCCCTAGCATTCTCTTCTCCCTCACGCCTCTCTTCCTTAATCTCACCTAGACTCTCACGACACAACACATAAAAATCAAAACCCTAAGCCATGGCTCTCCTTCCCCTCTCACCTCTCTCCTCTCGGCAATAAACTTGCGCACCTGAACCGCACCATAACAAACCCTAATATCTCAAAAAACACATACAAACTGCCCCACAAACCACAATAACCCTCATCAGACACCAGACCGACAACAAACACACCTCAGCCCCTTCACGCCTCCATCACTCTCACATCAACCTTCACGCACAAACCCACTCATCACAACCCTCACGCACACACTCATTCATCACAGCCTCACGCACACACTCACTCATCACTCTCACCCACGAAACATCCCTAACTCACGTCAAATAACACCCACGAAGCAGCCTCCATTCACGCCAAATAAACACCCATGAAACAGCCCTCACTCACATCCTCTTCTCACCCACGAAGCAGCCCTCAACACAGCCCCTCAACTTCACATACCAGACCCTCAACACAGACCTCCAACTTCACATACCAAACACCCAAGAAACAGAAAAAACTGCCAGCAATTCACGCCCACAAACAGCCCCTGCACTGCCTTAAATTCACGCCCACAAACAGCCCAGCAAAACTGCCCAATGTTGGGAAAATCTACGGTCCGAGGATCGATTATCAAGCAAGAAACAATATGCGAATACATCAAGGAGTTGCGGAATACTCACAATGATCGGTTTAGGCGATGCAGTGAAGAACAAAAATCCATTTCTGCTCTCCTTAAAGCTCGGCAGTGGCAGTTTTTTCAGCTCCATGGATTCAGCAATGGTCCTCCAAAGATGCTCCAAGCTCCAAGCTTCGGTGGAGGATTCCATGCTCACATTTTCGGTTCCCTATCTCATTCGCAAGACTCAAATGGTGTGCTAGCACTTGGAATTTTGCCACAAAATTCCATAGCTTCTCCATGGTTCTCGGTCAAACCAGAAAACAGAAGAAAGTGGGCTATTTTGCCGAGAGAGAGAGGAAGAGAATGGGAGAGAGAGATATGTTTTTAGTTGGTTTCAAATTTGTGTATCCAATACACATTTAATTGATTTACAAATTTTTCTTTCAAAAGTCAAACCATTAAAAGCTTTGTCAACCACTTCCATCAACTGTTCACATCAATCACAAGTGACATGTTGTCAATCACTCAAAGTCAGTAGACATCACATCAATCAAAATGACTAATGATTTGACGCTAGATGTGACTAGCGATTTGACGCTTGATGTGACTTGCGTGCCGCACTCGAATTCGAAATACGAATGCGCTCACAAATACTCTCGGGCTCGGGTTCGCTAATTCCAAATTAACAAATTTTCTGTTGCGACGTAATTAAATGATTATGCCTAGCGAAATCACTATTCACATCACTAACGAATTAATTCTAAATTAACTCATTCGCCCGAATTAAAATCTAATTTCAATTCCGCGTCGAAATCCAATTTCGTATAATATATTGAATATATTATTTTATGGATTAATTCTAAATTAATCGTTCTCTCTTTTTAAAAGATATTTTATCCCAGATAAAATATCTCCACAATTAATCCTATATTAATTTTCTCTCTCATCTAATTAATCCCAGATTAATAAAGTGCGAGTCATACGTCATCGGTGAATCTTCGGGAAACGACCCATGAGATCCCCGGATATATTGGCAGTAAATCTGGTCGTCGGACTATCCGAACACGTACCTAGTACTACGTTTGTACCGATTTACAAGACAAGGTTGTCTTCTAGCAAAGCGCCATGCCTACCCAATTCTCCAGAAATATCCTTACAGGAATATGTGATCTATATCAGGTGTAGTATACATAGTATTGTGTATCTCGATCTAGTATCGGATGTCACATGCTAGGCCTGGGACTGGAATTGTGTCTGCCCCGTACGAAGCACATATCAGATCTCTGGTAACTAGTCTCTATAATCGGATAAACATAACCTAGTCATTTTATCCCGATAGCTGCAGCATATAAGAGAACCAGTCCCGTATCATACGTGACAATCATCTCCACTATGACTGGAGTGATACTTCCGTCTTGACATCACACCCAACACACTATGATTCCCAATATACCCAGCATAGGCGTACACAGAACCTATTAAAGCCCTGGACGACCTAAAACCAAAGCATATTGATTTTCGCAAGTATTAGCGGTGCAAGTCTCAGGTTAAGACCAAATACACCTACCCTGATTTCGGACTTCCATAGACACATAGTCATACTACCAATGGAATTCCGAGGGGTCTATCCAGAGCAAAGCTGTTTCCCGTACCATCGGTAAAACACAACCTCCTACTACACTTGCATGAGTATCCTATACCCAAATATATGAGAACTATGTCGTTATGCCCTCACAAGCGCATAAGTGTAATACTAGTCTTTTACGCATTATCGATGTCCAATCTCGATAATACTCTGACTATGGATATTTAATGATTTATCCTTCATGGATTGATATTGTCTCATATCATCTCAATCCAGGAACAAATCAGAAGGACCTCCTATCATTTATATATCTAGGTGATCTAATCACAAATGATAAGAGAGCAATCTCCTTTGTCACATAGTTAATTTGTACAACAACACCATGATCTGTACAAATAGTGACGCTATGGGTCATAACTATCGAACAATATCCCACTTGGCCTATAGCCAGTCACTCGAGTGTCTTACACCCGAACTATGTACGGTTGGCTCAAATTTCTGAGAAAAAGCTTTCGTCAGCGGATTTGCATGACTATCATCTGATGCGATTTATTCGATCACCACATCGCCATGATGTATGATCCGAACGAATCAAATGAATATCGAAGTATATATCTGGATCGTTTAGGAGACCAGTAATTCTTTAGCCTGCCCTGTAGCCTAGCTCAACTGCTAACAAAACTATATCTAATCTAATTAGATTTGTTATTAATCCATAAGGCTTCTATTGCTGCCTCAGATGCAGCAATAATCCACTTTAGTTGTTTATTCGGTAACAGTATCTTGCTTGGAAGATTTCCAGCTCAATGTTCCGTTATTCAAACTTTATAGTACCGTTGTTACGACTTGTAGTCGTTTTATCGGTTTAGGAAACTTTCAACAGTGATCCTAGTCACTTCAAGTTCTCATTCTCCATAGTATAAGACAGCATCCTTAGATCTCTAAGATACTCAAGGACGTTCTTAACATCAATCCAATGACTATCACTTGGATTGGCTTGATTGTGACTCCATATGCTCAAAGCGTACGAGACACCAGCTCGCGTATATTTTCAATGTACGAGTTCTCAGAGAGTATTAACAACTTTAAATCTATCCCAGTAGATCTTTATTCCTAGAATAAATGTTGTTTCTCCCAAGAATTCTACGGAGAATTATCCCGAAAGCCAAGCTTTCACCGATTGTATTATGGGAATATCATTTCCAAGAAATGACATATTATAATTATTTAGGATATTCATTATCAGTGCGCTCCCACTAACCTCCTTATATACACAAGAATCGTTTTCGTTTTGAATTAAATCATACACCATTATGATTACATCAAAATGATAATTCCAAGAACCTAATGCTTGCTTAAATCCAAACATGGATCGAATTAACTTGCAAACCTTGTTTTCTCGTTTTTGGTACGATAAAACCGTCAGGATATTGTAAACATCCTCCAAAAGGTTTCCGTTGAGGAAAGCGGTTTTGGCATTCAGCTGCCACATTTCATAAATGAAACATGCAGCTTCAGCAAGCATTATCTAAATGTATTTACCATGGCAACAGGTAAAAGGTTTCGTCGTAATCGACACAATGTTGATAACGATACCTTTCCGCTACAAGCCTAGCTTAGTACGTTGGTATGTTTCCTTCCATGAATGTCTTCCTTGAAGACTTATACAGTACCAATAGGCACAATGCCTTGCGGTACATCAACTAGTATCCAAACTTGGTTGATATACATGGGATCCATTTTGGATATCATGGCACTTTTCCATAATAGAGAGTCGATCCTAGTATCACTTCCTCATACGTAGTCAGTTCGTGTTCCTCAATAAGATTGACATCTTTATGAGGTGAGATCAGAAACCCATACCCCAGGTTGTTTTCTGACTCTCTCCGACTAACGTGATTCTTGTGTATTCGAAGATTACTGGTATAGTTTCATCCTTGATGAACTATTTGTGTTCCATTAAGGAATCGGTGCCTGGAACAGTATTACTCCGATTTTCATCGAGTTTTACTTTCTTCCCGCTTACCACTACATATCGGTATTCCTCTTAGGAAAACCTGCATGGTGAGCAACAATTACATTGTTCTCTTGTGAGGTGTATAAGTACTATACTTTGGTATCCCTAGGATAACCATTATTAGGCACTTATCCGATTTGGGTTCTAGTTTGGTATCATCCAAACGTATGCCTAGCATTCCCCAATCTTCAGGAATGAGAATCCCGGTTTCTTTCCTGTTCATATCTAGTATGAAATCTGTCAAACAGATTTTTATGGAACCTTATTCTAAATAAGTTTGCACTGTTTATGCTTATCCGCTGAAGGAAATGGTAGCTCAGAGCGACTCATGATTAACCTTATCATGTCTAACAAAATTTGTTTTTTCCGTTCGGACACACCGTCAAACTGACGTGTTCCGGGAGGAGTCCTCATTGAAAGAATACTATAGTCTTTCAAGTATATGAGAAACTTATTGCTTAAGTATTTTCATCATGGTCTGCCCGTGACGGTTCAATACTTTAGCCGATCTGTTTGTCTATTTCGTGTAGAAACTTTAAAAGTTTCTGATTTGTGTTCTAAAAGAAACACATAACCATAACGCGATGCCACATCCGTAAAGGTCACGAAATATTCATATCCACCTCTAGCCTAGCTAGATATGGGCCCATTGCTTCACTATGAACTAGGGCTAACTGATCGGTGGCATTTTTCACTTCTACCAAGTAAAGGTGTTTTATGCACTTTGCCCAATAAACTAGATTCGTAGACTTTATTTGAATAGAATCAAATTTGTCATAGTATCTACTCTTCAAAAGTGTGGATATACGAGTCTTGTTTAATTGTGTCCCAGACAACAATGCCACTTATAAGTCTCAACTGATTAAATCAGTTTGAGCTATTAGTTTGTCATGTCAAATGTTTGAGATTTATTTATATTCAAAATATAAATATTTTTATTCACATCTAATGTGTTTATCTCAATATCATCTTTATATAATAAAACACTTTAGTGTTCTAGAATATAAAGGTATACCCGCAACGGGTTAAACCCTGATATAGAGATAATATATCTAGTCAAACTAGTTACATTTTAACAGTTCCTAATTTAAGTACACACCCGAAGGGTAGTTCTTAAACTTAGGTATCTACGGTTAAAACAGCGACTTTCGTCCCGTTTTCAATTCGCAGATAATTCTCATCTGAAGTCAGTGTCCTGCTCATAGCAGATTCTGCACACCAATATATATTTATGTACCACACTAAGTATTTAAAATCCAATTTTAATACTAGTAGTGAACATATTATGGCAAACATATTTGAAGTCAGAGCCTTGTTTGTTCTTCAATTCCTTCATGTCTGCCTTGTCCAAACGGCAGTCACGCTTCCGCGATCTCGTTTGCTACATTTAGGCAGAAATTTTGGGATATGTCATTTATCTTCCTAGAAAATTATAATAATTTTGCCTTTGCCCTTTTCGGTACCCCAGAAGCCTATGGCCAAGCCTTGGCCTTCTAGAATGTCGAAATAAGATGCGCCTTGCGCTTCTTGCCTTATTACAAACTTTGGCTTTGTCTCCTTGAGAATAGCCATTAACTCTCCAAGAGTTTATTATTGCAATTTAGTAATTCAAAGATCTAAAAATAGATCTATGAAGATCCTTCAATTTCATTATCATACTTTAAGGATCTAAACCTTAGTTCTGATAAGGAAATTAAGGAATCTATTCGGCAAGCTTAATGGATTAAGCACTAAAGTCATCATCACATGAATATTCCAAATATCATGCTCTACTTATTTGTTTAACTCCGGGCTTAGGCCTAATATGTTATTTTATCAAATAAAGTAACTTATTAGTTTCCAGGACCCTCCTGAAATTTTATTCTGAATTTGAAAATTAAACCATTTAAATACATTTTCCCTAGGATTATGTTTTAAATGCTAATATTTCAATTTTATCTTGATTCTAATAGTCCAACTATTTAACCAACGATTTAGGTACTATTTATTATAATGATTACTATAGTCCAACTATATAATCAACTATAATTTAATAATTTAAATTCAATTATATTGATTACTATAATCTAATTATATAATCAACTATAAATGAATAGTTTGAATACAGTCCAACTGTTTAATAAAACAACCATTTAAATATTAGTCCAACTAACATTTAATTTATTTGACGAATGATATTTGAAATGAGCGCGTATGGCAAGTTACTAAAGAATATTGCAAATTTAATACTTGCCTCCCACTATTTTTCGGCGAGCCTCTAACCCTCTGTTGAGTACTCGGGAAACCGTGTTTCCTAGTGGGCTAGGATCCCGTTAAATAGCACACAATCTTGACTTTGGCCAACAAATTGTATGATAATTAACTAGGTAGATCTCTAAGATCAATTGGATCCCATCCAATTCCTAGATCCAGTAGGGGGACATCCAAGTCCGAAACATATATCTTATATATGCCAATATATCCAATATATTACCTAACATTTTTCCTCTGAATCAACTAAGCCTTGGCTTTGGCACAACAAACTTAGTGATCCCAGTTAAGCGAACCCATTGACCATGGAAAGCTTCGTAATCAATGTCGATGGATAAGAAGTGTCTTGACTTTGACCAACAAACCACAACTTGGACAAGACACCAATATGGAACAAAGCCTTCGTGATTCAAACACATCCTCGATGGACAAAGGCCTTGACTTTGGCCAACAAACCAATGCCAGTCTTAGATCTTGAGTAAGAATCACTCAATGGAAGGAAAAACGCTTAATATTTTGTGAGGGTTTTTCGCGTGCAAATTGGTAACTAATTTATTATCTTTGTTAAGGTCTCATCATCATACACCCTTAAGCATGCATTCTAAATACATAATAAGGCGCGTAAATAAATAAATAATAATGATATGCAGATGGATACTTAACACATTGTTCCTAGAACAAATCTCTCCATTTCCTCTCTCCCGCTAGCACAAGTATTCTTCTACCCGTTACACTACACTTCTAAAGAAACCTCATTTACATTGAGGGGAATAGGTGAGAAAATACAAAGAGTATGGAGGTATAGGCTGGACACGCAGGTCCAATTAATAATTCTAAATTTATTACAACAATTTCCAAAATTGCCCCACCCATCTAATATCCATCCGATATGAATTATTCATGCATCACAACCATATATTCACACAAGCATGTTATCAATCAATCTAATCCAATTAATTAATCTGATAATTAATGACCATCCAATGTTCAAACAACGATTTGATTTTGCGCGAGTCAAACTCGTTTTGCGAATAAGTACTCAAAGTACAAATTCTTGAATTATATTAAACTACAAAATTAAATCCAATTCAATTTTTATTTAATACTAATTCATTATTTAATTCCAAATTAAATATTACACTTTATTAACGAACCTTTACGACTTAAATTCCAAATTTAATCGTTACTGGTCTCAAAGCCCGATTAATATCCAATGTCAATTTAATTAAAGTCCAATGGGCTTTTAATTAATTTCTTTAAGGCGTGGACTTTTGGTCAACTTGGGTCAAACCCAATAACCAAAGGCCAATCAAGGAATAACCCCATAAGCCTAGAAATCAGTTTAGGCCCATTAGGCCCAATTAAATAATTAAAGGTTTATTAGTCGCATTTGGACTTTATGGAAACGGTTTTGGGCCCAATTGGATCCAACCAATTTGCCTAAACCCATCTTGGTACAACCAAGCCCATTTAATCCCAATAACAACTTTAAGCCCAATTTCCAAATTAGCCCAATTAATTAAATCATAAAAATTCCAAATTTCATATTTAATTAACCTAAAGTGTATTACATAATTAATCAACCAAATTAACATTTCTAAAACATCAATTAGCCTAATTAATTATGCTTATCTACATCAATTATGTCCAACACAATTTGATCAAAAATCAAACCATTTCATGCTACACAAGTCATCGGCAATGTGGGGTTTTTAATGTCCAATTCGGTTTCAATCCAATTGAATTACAAATCAACATTACCCAACATGATTCCAACTCATCCAATGATTAAAATCAAAAAATCACCAAGACATTAGGGTAGTAGTGTATTCGGCCAAGCCTCAACAAATTGGGGAAAATTGTTCCAAACCAATTTTCATGAAATTGATCCAATCAAACTTCAATTCAACTACATTTAAGCATACTCAATCATCTAATTTCATCAAATCATGCTCAAATATATTTTACCCAATTTCAACCCTAATATATTTTCATGCTCAACCTTGCTCTGATACCATTGTTGGGAAAATATATGGTCTCGAGGATCGATTATCAAGCAAGAAATAATATGCGAATACATCAAGGAGTTGCGAAATACTCACAATGATCGGTTGAGGCGATGCGGTGAAGAACAAAAATCCATTTCTGCTCTCCTTGAAGCTCGGCAGTGGCAGTTTTTTCAGCTCCATGGATTCGGCAATGGTTCTCCAAAAGTGCTCCAAGCTCCAAGCTTCGGTGGACGATTCCATACTCACATGTGCGGCTCCCTATCACCTTCGCAAGACTCAAATGGTGTGCTAGCACTTGGAATTTTGCCACAAAATTCCATAGCTTCTCCATGGTTCTCGGTCAAACCAGAAAACAGAAGAAAATGGGCTGTTTTGCCAAGAGAGAGAGATGTTTTTAGTTGGTTTCAAATTTGTGTATCTAATACATATTTAATTGATTTTCCAAAATCAATTAATTGATTTACAAATTCTGCTTTCAAAAGTCAAACCATTAAAAGCTTTGCCAACCACTTCCATCAACTATTCACATCAATCACAAGTGACATGTTGTCAATCACTCAAAGTGACTAGACATCACATCAATCAAAGTGACTAATGATTTGACGCTAGATGTGACTAGCGATTTGACGCTTGATGTGACTTGCGTGCCGCACTCGAATTCAAAATACGAATGCGCTCGCAAACACTCCCGGGCTCGGGTTCGCTAATTCGAAATTATTGAATTTTCCGTTGCGACGTAATTAAATGATTATGCCTAGCGAAATCATTATTCACGTCGCTAACGAATTAATTCTAAATTAACTCGTTCGCCCGAATTAAAATCTAATTTCAATTCCGCGTCGAAATCCAATTTCGTATAATATATCGAATATATTATTTTATCAATTAATTCTAAATTAATCGTTCTCTCTTTTTAAATGATATTTTATCCCAGATAAAATATCTCCGCAATTAATCTCAGATTAATTTTCTCTCTCATCTAATTAATCCCAGATTAATAAAGTGCGAGTCATACGTCATCGGTGAATCTTCGGGAAGCGACCCATGAGATCCCCGGATATGTTGGCAGTAAATCCGGTCGTCGGACTATCCGAACACGTAAGTACCTAGTACTACGTTTGTACCGATTTACCAGACAAGGTTGGCTTCTAGCAAAGCGCCATGCCTACCCAATTCTCCAGAAATATCCTTACAGGAATATGTGATCTATATCAGGCATAGTATACATAGTATTGTGTATCTCGATCCAGTATCGGATGTCACATGTTAGGCTTGGGGCTGGAATTGTGTCTGCCCCGTACGAAGCATTTATCAGATCTCTGGTAACTAGTCTCTATAATCGGATAAACATGACCTAGTCATTTTATCCGATAGCTGCAGCATATAAGAGAACCAGTCCCGTATCCTACGTGACCATCATCTCCACTATGACTGGAGTGATACTTCCATCTTTACATCACACCCAACACACTACGATTCTCAATATACCCAGCAGAGGCGTATACAGAACCTGTTAAAGCCCTGGACGACCTAAAACCAAAGCATATTGATTGTCACAAGTATTAGCGGTGCAAGTCTCAGGTTAAGACCAAATACACCTACCCTGATTTCGGACTTCCATAGACACATAGTCATACTACCAATGGAATTTCGAGGGGTCTATCCAGATCGAAGCTGTTTCCCGTACCATCGGTAAAACACAACCTCCTACTATACTTGCATGAGTATCCTATACCTAAATATATGAGAACTATGTCGTTATGCCCTCACAACGCGCACAAGTGTAATATTAGTCTTTTACGCATTATCGATGTCCAATCTCGATAATACTCTGACTAGGGATATTTAATGATTTATCCTTCGTGGATTGATATTGTCTCATATCATATCAATCCAGGAACAAATCGTAACGACCTCCTATCATTTATATATCTAGGTGATATAATCACAAATGATAAGAGAGCAATCTCCTTTGTCACATAGTTAATTTGTATAACAACACCATGATCTGTACAAATAGTGACGCTATGGGTCATAACTGTCCAACACCCAATACACCCTAAACAGTCCCAAAAATTGACCTTAAATCAGTCCCCGAAACAACCCCAAAACAGCAGCAAAAACAGAGAAAACAACATCCCAAAACATTGAAGCAACGAAAGAAAACATTGAACCAGCGAACCGGAAAAGTTGCGGAGTATTAACCCTTCCGATAACCACGCAACACACTTCCAAGAGACGACATAAGAGGTTAGACCTGAGGGCACCCTTTTTATTTATTCTTATTTATTTTCTTATTTTACTTCGCATGAGTATTGTTGATTGGTGTATGCTATGACTTTCGGATGAATGGAATATGTGTTTTCTCTTGCGGTATATCGGATAGAAACCCAGACGTAAATTCCGTAGCCAAATCCGAATGGACGGTAATGCGGTTTGTACTTTGGAAATAACTCCACGTACCACTTGACATAGACATATCGTTCAAGTAGTATAAAAATATTGATCCGAAGAGGACTTAATTCCTACTGTTGTTATTAATTATTGATACTATTTATTTACAGGTATCTAATTATAGGGAGAAGGGAATTGATAGCTTTTGGTTGGTTGAATGTGGATTTGCTAATTAAAATAAAAACATACTCAAAAGAAAATATTAAGGAAAATAAAAGAAAAGACTCAAAGATCTAGGGTCGTGACTCCACACAATATTATTCTAAAGATGAATTGATTCTCTTACATATGTGTAATAAATCGGTTTGCTAACCTGGAACATGAAAATATGCAAAAGCCTCTGTCGATGGTCAGACGCAAATACCCAGTATAATCCAATTGAAACATATGTCTATGTCAACCAAATTATCTGGATTCATTTAGATTAAGTTCCAATTATGGCTACCCTCGCCCGACAGGTATATGTCTATTGTGGGAACACAGCTACCTGGGGCGACGCAATGCTGTTCCTAGGCTCGCGGCCTAGTCGGGAGTACGGAATAGCCACTGGGGACTAAACCGGAGAATAATGGAGTCGCCACCCGGTATGAACCGGGACAAAGATTTAAGGCCGCACTCACCCCTCGCAAGGGAAGACCTCAAACCATTGGGTTCGGAATGGTCCCTTACTTATGCAACTTGTAATGTAAAGATTTATGCAATAATCCAACCAAACCTATGACATATATTCCAAGTGCAACACAATCCTAAATTCACATGCTTGAAAGTATAGTTTACATCTAACATACATGAAACCAAATCTTATTGCCAAATTCACATGCTCAAAAGTAGGCCTTTGCAACAACAAGCACAAAACGTCATAAGAATTCAATCATTCATGTAAATATAAACACAAACAGTCATGGTAACATTTGCGTGTAATGTAAAGGAAATCAAAATGATGACAAATAATATTGTAGGCACATAACAGAAATAGAAAACTAGAGAGGTAATACAAATGCATAGCGTACAAATGGGTAACCATATGCTAAGATGGACATGTCGTAACGTGATGCAAGAGGATCTGTTTACCGTGTGCGTTCGTGTAACATTTGTAGACGCGTTCGAACGGTAAACAGAAGGTTCTCGTTCGAGTAGCGTTTGTGAATGCGTTCGAACGTAAATGAAACAGAATGAACACGTTCGTATGGCGTTTGTGAACGCGTTCGAACGGAAATAAAACAGAATACTCACGTTCGTGTGGCGTTTGTGAACGCGTTCGAACAGAAATGAAACAGAATGCTCACGTTCGTATGGCGTTCGTGAACGCGTTCGAACGGAGATGAGACCTGATGCATGATAAGGCAAAATGCATGCACGTTCGAGTTGCGTTCGTAAACGCGTTCGAACGGGAACAGACCTAATGCATGAAATGGGACGCAATACATAAACAACAAAATAAAGGGGGCGCGGCGAAGTACTGCCGTAAAGGTGGCCTTTTGGGGCTCTTGATCTCTCAAAGAGATGACCTTTAGACCAACATACTAAGCCCATGCGCGTCACATCAAATCATGCATACAAACATAAAGACAATCATATCAAACTAAGTATGTCCGATTGAACGTATCTCGCATTCAACCGAACACACATCAATCGGTGCGGCGAAGCATCGTGGTGAAGGATTTTAACCCTTCCGATTAGGGGACCTTTCATCGCACTTACTGAGCCCATGCGCTCGATTGAATCATGCATACAAAAAGTTAAAAGCAATAATATTAAACGTAATGTGTCCGATTGAACGTATCTCGCATTCAACCGAACACACATCAATCAGTGCGGCAAAGCATTGTGGTGAAGGATTTTAACCCTTCCGATTAGGAGACCTTTCATCGCACTTACTGAGCCCATGCACTCGATTATATCATACACAAATAAGTGACATACCGAATTTAAATAACAAGAAATAGATAAACCAAAGCAACACAAAACAAGAGAATGTGATGTTTACTTAAGTGGTACGTGGAGTTGTATCCCAAGTACAGACCGCACTACCGTCCATTCGGATTCGGCTACAGAATTTACGTCTGGGTTTCCATCCTATATACCACAAGAGACGACACTCTTCCATTTCATTCAAGCCACAACATGCATCCATAAACGACTCTCATGCGAATAGAATTCAATAATAAAAGAAACGAATATAAACTAATGAAAAAGTGCCCTCAGGTCTAACCTTTTAAATCACCTCTCGGATGTACGGTACACGATCGTCGAAAGGGTGGATGCTCCGCAACTCTTCCGGTTCACTGGTTCACTGTTCTCGTTCGTTGTCTTACTGTTTTGAGTTGTCATTCTCCGTCTTTTGCTGCTGCTTTTGACTCCGATTCGCTGCCGTTGCTACTGTTTTGCTGCTGTGTTTTAGCTACTGTTTTTGGGATGTTTTGGTTACTGTTTTTGGTAATTTAGGGGACTGTTTTGGTGTGTGTTTAGGGCTGCTGTTTGGGACTGATTTCAGGGGTAGTTTTGGTGCTGTCAGGGGATGATTTCAAGGGTTAGGGACTGCTGTGTGTTGTTCTCGTTAGTTTGGTGAGGGAAGGGTTGTTGTGTGTGTTGTTTGTGTTTGTTCCGTGGAAAGGCAACGAGTGGAGTGAGTTGAGAGGGCTAGGCTGTGTTGCGTGTGAGTTGTGTCTCTTGTATCTCAGCTAGCTAGCTTTGAGAAGGTTGGTGAAGGGAACTTTTTAAAGGCAAAGGGTTAGGCTTGACAAGGAAAGGGATTTGTGTATTTTAAAAGGGATATGATTTGGTGTTGGACAAGGAAAGCAAGGGATTTGATTTGGTTTAGATTAGGGAGGTTGAATATTTAGTTTGTGTTGATTAGACATACAATATTTTAAGTTAGGAATATATATATTTGATTGGGAATATAATTGGTTGATTGATTTTAATTAGGCATGACATCTTTTTAGTTTGGTATGTGATTTTTAGATTTGTTTTGATTTTACCATGTGTTAAATATGTGTTTTAAGTGGGCTTGGGCGTGTGGGCCAAGGTTGGGCGAATTGGGCTTGATGTGAGGCTAGCAGCAAAACCAGAATTACCGACAACCGTTCGAACGCTTACTCGAACGCAGCACGAACGCCCGCAATCTGTTTGACGTTCGAACGTATACACGAACGTAGCACCAACGAAAACAGTGAACCTTGTTTATTCTGAATTCCCCTTCCGATGTCCGTTTTCCGTGACCTCCGGGACTTAAAAGGTAGTGTCTCCAAAATGAGACTCATCATAGGGACTTATGTGTAAAAATGTAGTGCCTACATCTATCCTGTAATGAAATCTATTAAAGGGTTATGTATCCTCAAGGAAGATTGTGGGCTATTGAATCTAAGGCTGAAACCTAAAATCCCTATGTCTAGTTCATTTTAAATTTACCACATCAATCTTATTGGTGATCAGACAACAAGAAGCATTAAGCTTAAGACTCAATAAACAAACTAAAGAATTACCTATAAAAAGAAAATCAATTATTAAGTGTAGTAATATTATGTTTCATCACTTCCCTAGAATAAAAATAAAATACTTGGGGTTAGGGAATCCACTTTTAGAAATCTCAAATTTTTATAATATGGAAATTGCCAGTATTATCCAATTAAGTTGAACCAGCCATAAAGGCGGTGTTATTATTTATCCATAAACCAGCCATATAGGCGATAATTATCTGTCACCCAAAGACCAGCCATATAGGTGGTGTCACATTATGTTACATAATTAAAACCAGCCATTAAGGCAGAATCAACTTTTAATTCATATTATTAAATCACAATTTCCATATATTTAATTGAAGTGAGATTAATCTACCTTTACTATTTTTAATTTAGAAATCTCACTTATTATAATATATAAATTTGCGTGATAATTACCAACCAGCCATATAGGCGGTATCCTGATTAAGTCAAATTAATAATTAATTACCAACCGACCAACCAGACGGTATCCTCATTAAGTTAGGTTAAAACCAGTTTAAAAATAATTATCAACCGACCAATATAGCGATATCCTTATTAAGTCAGGTTTTAAATAATTTATATATTATAATTAAGGGAGATTAATCTAAATTATAAAAGTAAAAAGCTTCACATTACCCCAGCAGTAAATTAACTACTGAACATAAAAGAACAAAAATAAAATAAAATAAAATTTTATTACAAAAAGTAAAAGTGCATAATTAAAAATAATAAAAGTAAAAATGCTTAATTTAAATTACAAAAACTTAAATACACAAGATGCAATCCTTAAAGTCCTTACAAAACTCAAGGAAGACATGATTTGAATTCTAAAATCGAGCTGAATTTATAGGCGTCAGTAGGGTGTCCGAGTCGTGACGCGCAGCTCACATCGCGACACGCGTGATTGTCGACGTGGCAGGTTAAGAGCTCGACACGTGGGATTCTGGATAAGGTGATAAGGTGACACGTGGCAAGGCAGCTGGGAGCTGAATGATTGAGCTGAAGTGGCGATGACGTGGCGACACGTGGCGAAAGGGATTGTCGGTACCATAGGATTATGACACGTGGCATACTGTGATTGGTTGATTATGACGTGGTACGTTGACTCGGTCAACTGGTGATGTGGATGATGATGTGGATTGACACGTGGCGATGGCGACTGTCGGCACCGTAGGATGATGACACGTGGCACGGTGCACGTTAGCAAAGTCAAACTTCTCAGATTCTGACTTGTGGACCCGGCGCACGTTAGCAAGTCTTGGTGCATGTTAAGCGTCGCGATGCACAAGGCTTTACGCGTCGCGACGTGCCAAATGACCAAAATACCCTTTTGTCCAATTTTCGCTTTTTTAGCTCCAAATCACCTCCAGAGAGTCCCGAAACTTTATTTATCTATAAAATAACACAAAACACATCAGAATATTCACAAAACTCAAGAAACTATACAAAATATTAGGTCAAATGTGTGGGAAATAGTGATACATTTACCACTCATCACACCCCCAAACCTAACATTTTGCTAGTCCTCGAGCAAAACATAGAATAAAATAACATAAACATCTTTAAAATAAAATTTAACTAAGCCACTTTCGTAAGGATCACAGTTGCATTTAGCTATGCAACAAGCCTTTAGACCCCTAGGTGTCCCTAGTGGACGAGTTGTAGTCTCGTGAGGGTTTACAACAATGATACCCACAAACATTTTACAAAAGTAAAAAGGTAGTGAAACTAATGCACACAAAAGCAAAAAGACAAGAGAAAAGAGAATAAAGAAGTTAGTGACTAATCAGGTGAAACTTCTACTCCAAGTTACTAGTTGTTTTATTTCTTTCTAAATTACTGAATAAGTAAATTCTCCAATTATATTTATCATTCTCCATATACACAGCCAACACAATATTAATCAATTCATTTCTACCCATAATAGAAGTGCTGTTGAGAAGAGAGTAATATTTTTGTCCTAAAGTTTTATCAGAATTCACACCTTTTTGTAGCAATGGAATAATTTTTCTGATTTTTTCTTTGATTTTTGATTTTTTTTATTTGTATACAATATCTTCCATCTATGTAACGAGTGTTGGGTCGGTGGCTCCCAAACCAGTTGGCTTTAGGGCACCAAGTGTTAAGACACCCCTATGGACTTAATTACTCAGACTTCAGATATATATATTTTTACAGCATCTTTGATCCATGTAGCGAGCTTTGGGCCAGTGACTCCCAAACCAGTTGGCTTTAGGGCACTAGGTGTTAAAACACCCTTACAGACTTAATAACTCAGATCTCAGACGTTTTTTTTTTTACTCCATCACTTTTTGAGATGCTTCCTCTAATTAAACTATAGCACTGAATATTACAAACTTTTCAATTATAGCTCATGTCCGTATTTTACCATGCATGTTGATAATACCTGCCAACTGAGCATATAAAGATCCATTTTAGTCAGTATTATGGAGAATTCATAAATTAAATAATTCAAAAAGAAATAAAAAACTAACTTGTTCCGAAATAGTTTTGAGATACATTTAGGAGTGGAAACTCTTTACTCAGCTATCTCTTACCAATTTCACCTTTTTAGTCAAAATAAAAAAACGCAAAATATTTTTGTAATTTTTGAAATTTTTTTATATTTTTCGAAAAATTTTGGACTAAAAATAAAAACAACACACATACTAAAAATAAGGTATTGATCAACTAATTCCCTCCCCCAAACCTAAATGAGACATTGTCCCCAATGTCTTAAACAGTAGAAGAAAAGTTTATAAGATAATACCTGGTTAGCTGAAATTCTATAGGAAATTAAAGGTTAAGATCCAGATTCATCCGACGCCTCTTACCACGATCGTCCTCGGACCAATTTATCTTTGAAAGGATAGGGTCAATTTGTGGTTCATAGGTTAAGATTTGATCAATTAGATCCGGAGCAGTTCTGGCAGTAAAGAGGAGTTCTTTCATAGGTTTTGACACGAACCCATTTCTCCAGGCATCATCAAGAAACACACAAAGAAAATCATAAAATCCTTCAACGTTGTACAGTCCAAGCGGTTTCTAGTGTATGTTCAGGTTCGCCCAAGATAACACTATAAAAATTTCCTCCAATGTACCCAAGCCACCTGGCAAAGTAATAAAAGCATCAACACGGTTAATCATTTCTACCAGTCGTTCAGACATACCTGGCATAATCAGTTCCTCTCCATTTGATGGTTCAATAAGATTTACCTCCGCCAAGGGTTTTGGGATGATTCCCAAAACGTGACTGCCTCCTTCCTGTCGGCCTTTGAAACGATCCCCATTAGTCCAAGATTGCCTCCGCCATATACTAAGTGCATATTCCTTGCAGCTAAGACTCGACCCAATTCATGTGCTGCTTCTACATATTGTGGCTTAACACCAACACTAGTACCGCAAAACACACAGATGTTTTCAACTCGTCTTCTTGAAGTGGATTCCATGTTTTACTCTGGATGTCTTCAAAAGTGCAATGATGAGTTGAATTTATAACAACTGAAAAGGGTGAGTAATAATAGCACTAGTATCTTCCAAAGGACGATTGTTAGCAAAACAATAAAAGAAATCGTGAAAGGTCAAAAAGTCTGGATTTTGTCTACGAAAATAAAGATAATTACAACAGAAAAGCAAATCAAAGCAATAATTAAGGCAACAGAATTGTGTACGAAATACGCCATTCGCTTAGTATAAATTCATTAGGATGCGTTTCAAGAATCCATTCCTTACTCAGCCATCGCTAATGAATTATCTCTTATCTTTGCCAAACACCATTCCTTCTGTCTTATGCTTTGTTTGAGCTTTTCCCTACAAAAATAACACACGAAATTAAAAACTCTACAACATGTATACACAAAATATAAAAATAAAATTACAACAAAGTGCATGGGTTGCCTCCCTGCTAGCGCTAAATTTTTCGTCTTCAGGCAGACGTGACTGAAATCTATCTGTCAAGGAGGTTTCAGCGTTGTTTTGGATGTCTGATTACAGACATTCCCATGTGCGTTGCTTTTGAAGGGTCTCTTCCAACGGTAAATGGGCAAAAAAAAATTTGTCCTATTTAGTGCTTGTGCCACATTTTTAACCTTTGTTGCTCCAGTGGTTCCTGAAAAGAAAGAAAGAAAATCAGGAGGTCTCGTATGGTGCTTGACTTTGAATGGAAGTTCCATTCTGTCAAGCTTCTGGGTGATGTCTTTGATCTGTACTCCCCAAAACAGTGATGTTTCGCCTGAATGCATTGGATCCTCAATAAGGTCTGACATTTGCTCTTCCATTTGCTTTGTTTCTTGCTCCATTTTTTCTTCATAGATGATTTTAGGATTTCCTCGTTCAGTTCTTCATCTGTCATCTGTGAAATGCTTGCTCCATAAATGTCAACCTGAGGATGTAAAGTTATGTCTGTTTTTAGGTCTTCATCCTCTGATCTGAGTGAAATGATTGGCTCAGGTAGATCTTCTTCAAACATTTGTGCAATGGAAGCTCCAAGATCTTCATTTGGAGGATAGAAAGTTTCATCCTCCTTTGTTGGTGCAGTTGGTACAAATAGCTCAGCTTCTTCATCCTCGTCAGAGTCAGAAGAATAATAAAAATCAAATTGAGACTTTGTTGGTTCAGGCTCCTGAACTGATACCTCTGATTCTTGATACTACTCAGCCTCGTCCTCTGTTATGATGTCATGATGAATCTCAGGATATTCGAAGGCTTCTTCAGTATTATTTGAATTTGCTCCGTGAGATATGTGATTCAGGTTATCTGTTAATTGTCTAACTTGATCTGTCATCCTCTGTATAGACGCCACTTGACTCTGAATTTGTGCATCAAATTGAGTTTCCCGTTCCTCGAGCCAATCTTTGAGCATGTCAATCAACTGATCTTCCTCTGATGGTTCTGGTTCTTGATGAAGATTGTAGATGGATGGTCGATAAGATGGAAAATGTGATGATTCTTCATACCTTGAATGATTCCGAAAATTCTGCCACTCTGAAAGGTATATACATTGATTGCTCAGGTGGTTACCACTACATATCACACATCTCCCCTTTTCGTTCTGATGAGCAAATGTAGTATTGCTTGATTCTGACATCCAGTGATAATTGTTGGGCTGGACAACAGGCCTCAGAAAACCAGACTGTTGCTCCCAGATTTGGGGTGTATCTTCTTCTAGTAAAGCTCGTAATTTTTCAATCTCGCAATAATGTTCCATTTTTCAATCACCTGAAAACAAATGAAAGAAATAAAAATTACAGATAAAAATAAAGAAAATTAGATACAAGTAAATTAGATAGCTTCAAAATTAATAACTCAAGAAAAATAAGTCCCCGGCATTGGCGCCAAAAACTTGACCGGTGTAAACACACACGTATAACGCAAGTGCACGTATCGTTCAAGTAGTATAAAAATATCGATCCCACGAGGACTTAATTCATACTGTTGTTATTAATTATTGATACTATTTATTTACAGGTATCTAATTATAGGGAGAAAGGAATTGATAACTTTTGGTTGGTTGAATGTGGATTTGCTAATTAAAATAAAAACAGACTCAAAAGAAAATACTAAGGAAAATAAAAGAAAAGACTCAAAGATCTAGGGTCGTGACTCCACATAATATTATTCTAAAGATGAATTGATTCTTTTACATATGTGTAATAAATCAGTTTGCTAACCTGGAACACGAAAATATGCAAAAGCCTATGTCGATGGTCAGACGCAAATACCCAGTATAATCCAATTGAACCATATGTCTATGTCAACCAAATTATCTGGATTCATTAAGATTAAGTTCCAATTATGGCTACCCTCGCCCGACAGGTATATGTCTATCATGTAAGGAAATCTATTAAAGGGTTATATATCCTCAAGGAAGATCGTGGGCTATTGAATCTAAGGCTGAAACCTAAAATCCCTATGTCTAGTTCATTTTAAGTTTACCACATCAATCTTATTGGTGATCAGACAACAAGAAGCATTAAGCTTAAGACTCAATAAACAAACTAAAGAATTACCCATAAAAAGAAAATCAATTATTAAGTGTAGTAATATTATGTTTCATCACTTCCCTAGATTAAAAATAAAATGCTGGGGTTAGGGGATCCACTTTTAGAAATCTCAAATTATTATAATATGGAAATTACCAGTATTATCCAATTAAGTTGAACCAGCCATAAAGGCGGTGTTATTATTTATCCATAAACCAGCCATATAGGCGGTAATTATCAGTCACCTAAAGACCAGCCATATAGGCGGTGTCACATTATGTTACATGATTAAAACCAGCCATTAAGGCAGAATTAACTTTTAATTCATATTATTAAATCACAATTTCCATATTATAATTGAAGTGAGATTAATCTACCTTTACTATTTCTAATTTAGAAATCTCACTTATTATAATATATAAATTTGCTAATTAAAAATAAAATAAAATAAAATTTTATTACAAAAAGTAAAAGTGCATAATTAAAAATACTAAAAGTAAAAATGCTTAATTTAAATTACAAAAACTTAAACACACAAGATGCAATCCTTAAAGTCCTTACAAAACTCAAGGAAGGCATGATTTGAATTCTACACGTGGGATTCTGGATAAGGTGATAAGGTGACACGTGGCAAGGCGGCTGGGAGCTGAATGATTGAGCTGACGTGGCGACACGTGGCGAAATGGATTGTCGGCACCATAGGATTATGACACGTGGCACGTTGTGATTGGTTGATGATGACATGGTACGTTGGCTCGGTCAACTAGTGATGTGGACGATGATGTGGATTGACACATGGCGGCACGTGGCGATGGCGACTGTCGGCACCGTAGGATGTTGAGACGTGGCACGGCGCACGTTAGCAAAGTCAAACTTCTCAGATTCTGACTTGTGGACCCGGCGCACGTTAGCAAGTCTTGGTGCATGTTAGGCATCGCGATACGTAAGGCTTTGCGCGTCGCGACGTGCCAAATGACCAAAATGCCCTTTTGTCCAATTTTCACTTTTTTAACTCCAAATCACCTCCAGAGAGTCCTGAAACTTTATTTATCTATAAAATAACAAAAAACACATCAAAATATTCACAAAACTCAAGAAACTATACAAAATATTAGGTCAAATGAGTGGGAAATAGTGATACATTTACCACTCATCAGTATTGCAATGTACAATGCGTATCCCTAGAAGGAAATTGGTAGCTCAGAGTGACTCATCATTAACCTTTCCATGTCCAACAAAGTTCGGTTTCACTTTTCGGACACACCTTCAAATTGAGGTGTCCTAGGAATATTCCACTTTGAAAGAATACCATACTCTTTCAAGTAATCTTGAAACTCATATGTTTAAGTATTTTACATTATGGTTCGACCGTAATGTTTTTAATACTTTTATCGGTCTGTTTTCTTACTTCGTGTCGAAACTCTTTGAATTACTCAAAAGTTTCTGACTTGTGTTTCATAAGATACACATAACCGTAACACGATGCCACATTCGTAAAGGTTACGAAGTATTCAAATCCACCTCTAGCCTAGCTAGACATGGGCCCACTTACGTCACTATGAACGAGGGCTAACAGATCGATGGCAATTGCACTTTTACCAAGTAAAAGGTGTTTTAGGCACTTTGCCTAATGAACTAGATTCGTAGACTTCATTTGAATTAGAATCAAATCCGTCCTAGTATCTACTCTTCGAAAGTGTGGATATACGAGTCTTGTTAATGTGTCCCAAACAACAATGCGACTTATAAGTCTCAACAGATTTATTCAGTTTGAGCTTTTGTTTGTCATCTTATATGTTTAAGATTCATTTATATTCTAAATATAAATATTGTTATTCCCATCTAATATGCTTATCTCAATATCATTTTTATAAACAAAACACTTAGTATTCTAGAATATAAAGGTATACCCGCAATGGGTTGAACTAGATATAGAGATAATGTTTCTAGTCAAACTAGGTACATTATAACAGTTTCCTAATTTAAGTACATGCCCAAATGGCAGTTATAAAACTTAGGTTTCTATGGTCAAAACAGTGACTCATATCCTGTTTCCGACTCATAGGTCGATCTCATCTGAAGCCAGTATCCTACTCATCAGTACATATATTTATGTACCACATCCAGTATCAAAAATCCAAATTTAAAACTAGTAGTAGACATATTTATAACAAACATATCTGAAGCCGGAGCCTTGCCCCGCCTTCACTTCCTTCATGTCTGCCTTGTCCATACGGCAGTCACGCATCCAGTGACCCCGTTTGCCACAGTTTAGGCAGACATCTTGGGATATGTCTTTTGTCTTCCCAGAAGACTGTGATGATTTTGCCTTTGCCCATTTTTAGAAGCTCTAGCTCTGCCTCCTTGAGCATAGCCATCAACTCTCCAAGAGTTTTCTCTTGGTTCTTAATGAACCTGCCCCAGCTATCGGACAAAGACTGTAAGATCAAATCTTTGGAAGTCTTGGCCTCGTAGGTAACGCCCAGCTAACCTAGATGTTCGATGTCAGCAATCATCTGCGACACCTAGTGTTCAACAGACGTACCTTCTAACATACGTGAGCGAAATAGCTTCTTTTGTAATTCATACTTCTAAGATCTAAGGTTAGATCTATAAAGATCCTTTAATTTCAACATCATGGTATAAGGATCTAATCCTTAGTTCCGACGATGGAATTAAAGAGTCATTGTGGCAAGCATAACAGATTGAACACTAAAGTTATCATCACCATGAGTCTTCCAAAGCTCATGCTACACTATTTGCTCAACTCCGGGCTCAGGCCCGAGATGTCACTCTGTCAAATAAAGTAACTTCTCGGCTCTCAGGACTATCCTGAGGTTCTATTCCTAATCTGAAAATTGAAGCCGCTTAAAGACATTTTCACCCATGATTTTGTTTTAAACGTTAATCTTTCAGTTATCTTGATTCCAATAGTCCAACTATCCAATCAACGATTTCGAGTACAATCGAATATAATGATTACTATAGTCTTACTATATAATCAACTATTATTGATTGGTTACATTCAAATATATTAATTACTATAATCGAATTATATAACCAACTACAAATGAAGTAGTTTGAATACAGTCCAACTGTTCAATAAGAATTAAATATTAGTCCAACTAATATATTTATATTTAAATAATTAATGACGAAAAATGAAATGAGCGCGTATTGGCAAGTATCTAAACGAAATGCAAATTTAATACTTGTCTCCCACTATTTTTCAGCGAGCCTCTAACCCTCTGTGGAGTACTCGGGAAACCTAATTTCCTAGTGGGCTAGGATCCCGTTAAATAACACACAACCTTGACTTTGGCCAACAAGTTGTATGAAACTTAACTAGGTAGATCTCTAAGATCAATTGGATCCCATCCAATTCCTAGATCCAGTAGGTGGACCTCCAAGTCCGAAACATATATCCAATATATGCCAATATATCCAATATATTGCCTAACCTTTTCCTCTGAATCAACTAAGCCTTGGCTTTGGCTCAACAAGCTTAATGAAACCAGTTAAGCGTGACCCATTGACAGTGGGAAAGCTTCGTAATTGAGGCTGATGAACAAGAAGTGACCTTGGCTTTGGCCAACAAATCACAACTTGCCCAAGGAGTACGATATGGAAAAAAGCCTTCATGATTCAAACACATTAGCGATGGACAAAGATCTTGACTTTGGCCAACAAAGCAATGCCAATCTTGGATCTTGAGAGAGAATCACTCAATGGAAGGAAAAATGCTTAATATGAAATTAGGGTTTTTGTCGCGATTTGGCAACCAATTTATTATCTTTAATTAGGTCTCATCATACACCCTTAATCATGCATTCTAAAAGCATAATAAGGCGCGATAAAATTAATAATGATATGTGGATGGATATACAACAAATTATTCCTGGAACAAATCTCTCAATTTCCTCTCTCCCGCTAGCACTATTCATACTTCTACCCAATTACATAATACTTCTAAAGAAACCTTATTTACATTTAGGGTAATTGGTGAGAAGAGAAATACAATGAGAAAAGAGGTAATAGGCTGGACACGCAGGTCCAATTTAATAAATTCTAAATTTATTACAACAATTTCCAAAATTGCCCTCACCCTTCTAATATCCATCTGATATACATTATTCATACATACATCCAAGTATTCACACAAAGCATGTTATTCAATCAATCTAATCTAATTAATTAATCTTTGAATTAATGACCATCCAATGTTCAAACAATGATTTAATTTGCGCGAGTCCAACTCGTTTAAGAATAAATACTCAAAGTACGTATTCTTGAATTATATCGAACTACAATTTCAAATCCAATTTAAATTATATTCAATACTAATTCATATTTAATTCCAAATTAAATAATTACACTTTTAATAGTGTCTTGTTAGACTCGGATTCCAAATCCAATCTTTATGGGTCTCAAAGGCCCAATTAATATCCAGTACTATTCATACAAAGTCCAATGGGCTTTTAATTAATTCTTTAGGCATAGGCATGGGCTTTAGCAATTATGGGTCAAACCCAAGATGCCAAGGCCCAATTAGGAATCATCCTATGCCAAAATCAATTTAGGCCCATTAGGCCCAATTAAAATTTTAAAGGCCCAATTGTCATATTTGGACTTTATGGAAATGGTTTTAGGCCCAATTGGATCCAACCCAATTGTCCTAAACCAAACTTGGCCCAACCAAGCCCATTAAGCCCAATTACAACAATTAAATTAATATATCATTCCAAATTACATATTAATTTAATTAAAGTGAAATTAGTACAATTAATCAATTAATCTAACATTTCCAAAATACTAATTAATTTAATTAATCATACTCAAAATTTTCAATTCATGTCCAACACAAATTGAAGCAAAATTAATCTATTACATGCTTCACACTCCAAGGCAATCATCATGAAATAACATCCAATTTTTTATTTCAATCTAATTAAAATAACAATCAATATTCATTTCATGCTTTTAACATATCCAATTTGTCAAAATTCAAAAATCACCATGAGCATTTTAAAGGGTTCCATTCGGCCATGGCTCAAGAATTGGGGATTTTTGATACAATCAATTTTTCTCAATTCTTTTGATGCACAAATCCAATTCATCATCATCCAACCACAACCAAACAACCAATTTATGAAATCAAGCTCCAAACACAAAAATTCCAAATTAAAGTCATGAACCCTAGAATTCCAAATCAAACTTAGATCGCTCTGATACCATTGTAAGTGTTCGTAGAACATGCCAAGATCGTCTAACAGTGATTCGTGTGTGAATTAATCAAGAAAGTTTACCGAATAACTTACATTGATCGGATGAGTTTGAAAACTTCTCATGGATGTCGGTGGAAGCTCCAAGCTTTCTTGAGTGTTTGCAACACTTGGGTGAGTTTCCCTATCACATTGATTCACTACTTTAAGTGCTAGCTTGAACATATTTTGAAAGAAAATTTTGCCCTCCAAGGAAGCAAATGTTCGGCAAAGTGAGAGGAAGAGAGAGATGAAGTTGTTTGATATTTTGATTTCCAAAATCAATTCACAAAAGTCAACAAGCAAAATGTGTATATACTTTTCCAAAAAGAAAATACAAAGTGCGTTGGACAAGTTAGCTTTTAAAAGCTTCCAACCACTTCCATCACACAAGATTGACTAGTGATGTAAGTTGGTGGGTCCCACTTTAAATTCCAAATCTAAGTCGGACAATCTAACACACAACTTCACTCGGGCCCGAGTTCGTTTAATTCCGAATTAAAAAAATTTGCCGTTGCGACTTTATTAAATCCTATTTAATTAAATAATAATGCCTCGCAATATTATTACGTAAGTCGCTTACGAATTAATTCTAAATTAATTTGTTCGCTCGAATTAAAATCCAATTTTAATTTCGTATTGAAATCTAATTTCAATTAATATATCTAATATATTATTTTAGCCAAATTAAATAAATTAAATAGAAAAATATAATTTAACTATTAAATTTATTTTACCGAGTAATTCCAAATTAATCGCGTTCTCTCTTCTCGACGAATTTAATCCCAGATAAATTCTCGACCCAATTAATCTCATATTAATTCTTTCTTTGTTAATTAATCCCAAAATAATTTTTGCCGTAATTAATCCCAGATTAATTTTCTCTCTCATAATTAATCCCAGATTAATTTTCTGTTCGAGTCAAATCTCATCGGTGAATCTTTGGGAAGCGACCCAAGAGATCCCTGGATATGTTGGCAGTAAATACAGTCATCGAACTATCCGAACACGTGCGTACCCGGTACCACGTTCCTACCAATTTACAAGATATGGTTGGCTTCTAGCAAAGCACCGTGTCTACCCAATTCTCCAGAAATATATTCAACATGGAATATACATAATCTTTATCAGGCGTAGTATATTAAGTATTGCATATTACGATCCAATATCAGATGTCGCATGCTAGGCCTAGGGCTGGAATTGTGTCTGCCCCGTACGAAGCATATATCGGATCTCTGGTAACTAGTCTCTATAATCGGATAATCATGACCTAGTCATATTATCCCGATGACTGCACTACTTAAGAGTACTAGTTCTGTATCCTCTTGATCATCATCTCCATATGACTGAAGTGATACTTCCATCTTGACATCACACCCAATACACTACGATTCTCAGTATACCCAGAAGAGGCGTACACAAAACCTTTTAAATCCCCGGACGACCAAAACCAAAGTATACTGATTGTCGCAAGTATTAGCGGTGCAAGTCTCAGGTTAAGACCAAATACACCTACCCTGATTCGGATTCCCATAGACACATAGTCATACTACTAATGGGATTCCGAGGGGTTATCTAGAGCGAAGCTGTTTCCGTACCATCGGTAAACAGAACCTCCTATTACACTTGCATTAGTATCCAATACCCAAATATATGAGAACTATGATGTTACACTTTCATAACACGCACAAGTATAATACTAGCCTATTCCGTATTATCGATGTCCAGTCTCAATAATACTACGACTAGGGATATTTAATGATTAAACCTTACGTGGATTAATATTGTCTCATATCTTATTAATCTGGTACTAATCATATGGACTTTTATCATTTATATATCCCAGTAATCCAATTACAAATGATAAAAGAGCAATTTCCTTTGTCACATAGTTAATTTGTACAACAACACCATGTTCTGTACAAATAGTGATGTTATGGGTCATAATTGTCCAACACCTTTCAGATTGAGTCTTCAACCCCTATATATAGTGCGTCTAGATCCACTATTACACCAACTCGTGACGTCAGCTATGTTATCCTGTCATTGTCGCCCATGCTCTTTACCCCAACCACTCTTCAAACAGTAGTTCTGCCGTCTGAGACAACCACCCTCTGCCACACGAACCTCATCATTCCAGCATTTTTTGGTAAATGCTACATGTTCTGCCCATATGCCAACCTGTATTTCAACCACTCCCACACTGTTCCGTGTGTCAGAGGATAAGCCTCTGGCCTACTCCCATCTCATAAGCCTTTTGGGAGGTTCAAACTTCCATACAGGGCTTACATCACTCACACATAAGTACGATATTGCAAACCTCACCTCGGTCATTGGGTCGGCATACCGATGTGTTCTCTACAAGGTCGGGACGATATTCCTTCACTTCTCTCACTTTCTCTTTGCAATTCCTGAACATTCTTGACAATTGTTTGAAAGCTCATGAGCTTCCTATACGGTCATCTTCTCATACCCAATTTCTTACATCCCTTCTTCATTTGGTCGAGCTAATATTATGCTCCTTAGCCGCACCAGCCATTGGCATTTAGCTTGTATCTTCTAGTGATCACCTTCTTATGTTTCTTTGTTTCTACCCACGATAAATTTCTTTTGTCCAGCATCTTCTATTTTATATTTATTCTCAAGAGATTCCCATAGACTCTTTATAGAAGTCATGCCTTGGTACACATTGTACATGATATTTTCAAGACCGGTTAAGAGGTATTTCTTGTACAAGAAGTCGCCTTGCAACCATGCCTCAACTCGTAGTTGCCAAGATGCTTCAGTTTCTCCTTCACAACACCCGGAGGAGTTTCCTTGAGATACTTAGCCAACTTTACCGTAGTCACGTAGAACAATATTTTGCTTTGCCACTGTTTGATGTTTGCTCCATGGAACTTATCTGGTTTCTCTTTATAAGTAATTGGTACCATGATATTTTCACTTACTATTCTTCAATGTGAGCTCATTCCCGGATGTCATTTTTAAAACCACTATGCTTTGTCCAACCACTCTAGACGTAGATGAGTTCCCTATGGTCAGACGATCGCCACCCTCGACCTTCTGATAGGTGGAAAACATCTTGTTATTAGCATAGATATGACGAGTAGCCCCATGTCTACCCACCACTCTCTCTGGTTACCAATCAAGTTGGCTTATGTCACAATTGCTGAAAGGTTCATCTCTGAAATTTCATCAGTCATCGGCTAATCTTCAGTGACATGGGCCTCATTTTTCTTTTCTTGCCCTTGTCAAGAGACTTCTTATTTCTGCAGTCTTTTATCATGTGACTTCTTTCCCATAGACATAACACTTTTATTTGAACTTCTTGCTCATTTTGGGAAGAGTCATATCCACTATTATTTCTTTTTTTGCTACCCTTTCCACCATTAACTATGTTGGTCTTAGACTCCATGGTCTTGTAGCTACCCTTCTCAAACTTCTGTTGTACTCTTCGATTCGTAATCGAAATCCTAAATTTTCAAGACTTATCTACTTCTTCTTGTGTTTCAGATAACTCTTGAAGTCATTCCATTAGGGAGGAAACTTCTCAATAATTATGGAAAAAAATTGAAATGTCTCACAAAGTTTCATTCCCTATCCAATATTTCATGAATGATCAGTTGTAGTTCACCCAACTAAGATATTACCGTCCTTGAATCTACCATTTTGTAGTCTGGGAACCTACCCAAGATAAATTTCTTGTGTCCGATATATTCTGTTTTATATTTCTTCTCAAGAGATTCCTAGAGACTCTTGCAGAAGTCATGCCTTGGTACACATTGTATATGGTATTTTCAAGACCGCATAAGAGTTATTTCTTGTACAAGAAGTCGCTTTGCGACCATGCCTCAACTCTCTATTTCCAAGCCACTTAAGTTTCTCTCTTCATAAGACACGGAGGAGTTTCCTTGAGATACTTTGCCAACTGTAGTATAGTCAGGTAGAACAACATTTTACTTTGCCTCTATTTGGTGATTGCTCCACCAAACTTATCTGATTTCTCCATGAGCAACTGGTACTGTGATATTTTCAATTGCCATATGTAACTGAGAATTATCCAAAATGTGAATAGTTACCAATAAGTCTACAGAAGATAAATTACCTAGTGATCAATTTTATGATTCGATTTATGTGTTACATAAAAAAATCCACTTATTATTATTTTGGATAGTAATAAAATTACACCAAATGATACAAGTTCTCGAATTTGTGACTAAAATCTATTATGAAATGTGGAAAAAGGAAAATTTCCAGGGATGAGTGGGTCCAGCTTAACAACTTAAATCTCTGCCCTCTTAGGCTCATATCGCCTTGGTGTCAGAATTTATTTAGTCAATTTCTCTATATAAAATCTTAGGCATTCATTTTTAGTGTTACACTTTAGTTCTGAATCACAAGTATAATAATTAATTAAAGATAAATTTAAGCAGTCAATCTCAGAATGAATTACTTGTTTATAACTCAGACAAAGTATTTGTGATATACTTTTAATGCTCAACCAAGTATGCGTCAAGTAATGAAAAAGATTAAATATTTCCAAGTTTATCATATAGTAAACTAGGTGCATGCATGTGATAATTGAACACACTAATATTAACTCAAATTTATACTACCAAGTTTACAATTTTTCAGTATATGATTTTTTCCTAAGTTAATATTACACAATTTATTAATTCACATAATTATATTTAACTTGTGTCTATATCACCAAATTTCACAATTAACATTTGTGTACAATATATGATTATTAATTGATCTAAATTGTGCATTTATGATGCATACTTAATCATGTATGTTATTTTTCCAAAATTAATTTTGAGTCTGATACATTTGCGTTTGTGTCATGTTCGACTGTGCGCTCGAACAATTTTTCCAGAGAAGTTACATTTATGTAGCGTTTTCTATTACGTTCCAACGAACCCTTCCAGAGAGCTCGCATTCGAGTGACGTTCATAAAGGTCAAATGATTGATTTACCCATTCAAAGAAATTTACTCGAAGGACTTTCTTTAACAGAATATATAATTTCTTGCTCTGGAGTCCGCAAGGGAGTTATAGATACCATTGTATGAACGAGAAGGTTTGGCACCTCGATATCGGCTCTTCGCTAGTTGGGGTTGTAGTATGTTCCAAGGGTTGGGTAGCAAAGTACGTAATGTATCGTCAAATATTCAATATGATTCAACAAGATATAGTTTCAATCAAGTAACAGATTCTAGCCAATTGAAAGGATCTTCTGATCAATCTAGAGATCATTTCAATTCCACTAGTAATGAGGATTTAGAATATCACAAATTGATCAATCAAAGAGAGATTCAAAAACTAAAAGAAATATCGATTCTTTACGATATTTTATAAATACGTAATTATCTTAAATTTATTAACTATTTCTTTATGTCTCGTTTTATAGGGAACCTCAAAGTGGCTCTATTTCATTATATTTCATTCATATCCCAAATCCATTCATTTAATATCTCTTTTGTAACACCCATGTAATTCTGATGACTACTATGCTATATGTGGCATAATACATGATATAAATCATATTCAAGCGTATATTTACTCGTGAAATTACTTTTCGGACATTTGATATACCCTTTGTAGTTCTGATACAAAATTATTTTATGTACCATTCCGAACAACCCTTAGTATTTGGGCCATAACTTTTTATACGATCTCCCATATTTATGAACTTTATATCGTCAGAAAGCTAGGACCGAGACCTATAATTTTTGTGTTGAATATATTTCCAAAAAAGATCATAATCAAGTCGAAAAATATATTTTTGTGACAGTTACTGTAGCATTTCAGGATTTTTCTGGAAATATCACCATGTGTCTTCTAAAATAATAATAATAATAATAATAATAATAATAATAATAATAATAATAATAATAAAGTATGCCCCACTTGTATATAAGGTAGCCCACGTTTTTCTGAACCCTAATTACTATTCACTCATCTCCTTCACAAGCTAAGATGGGAGCAACTCATGAAAGATTCTTCCAATTTTTTTTCTTCCTCAAGCAAATTTTGAAGTAACAAGTGATGATTCCAAGATTTATTTCATGCAAGTAAGCTTCTCTTTCTTTCTCTTCTTATTCTAATCTTGAGTATCAAGCATGATTATTTTACCCCCAAAGTCGCACATGGAAGAACCCTAGAATTTATTTTTTTTTCATTTTAGCTTTGATTAAGTTGCTAGCATGCATTTTGGAGGTTATTATTAGCATGAGATGAAGCCTTGACGTGTATGAATTTGATGGGGGATTATACTTAATCTTGGTTATTTTGGGGCTGAATCTAAATAATTAGAGAGTGAATAAGATGGATTGAAATTGTATTATGTATTGAAACTTAAAAATTGGTTAAATTTGGGCATTTCGCACACCAAGTGTTCGACGAAATATCCCAATGAACCAAAATAATTATTCGGATGAATTTGACACGAAGAAACATATTTTATAGACATTATGAACTCTGAAGAATACGACTAAGGTGAATAAAATCGAAAGAGCGGCAAAACTTGCATGTTAGGCAGTGAAGTCAGTTTACAGAACATTGTGGATAGGTCATAGTAATGTGCTTATAACTTGTGTTTTAGACATCCAATTGACAAACTGAAAAATTGTGAGTGAAAAAGACATGATTCTGAATAACCTATCCAAAAATCAGAATTTTTAGACTTAAGACGGAGTCACACAGAATTTTTAAACTTGACCGCACTGCAGTAGGCCACTGGTTTTGTGTTAATAGAACAAAGCATAAAGAAAAATTTATAACTTGAGTTATAGGAATCGAAATCATAATCCATAAATACTTATAAAAAATAGACACATAAAATAGTATTTTATTAAAATTTCAGCCTAAAATTCTGTTAGGGTTGGTGCTCAGAGTGCCAATCCGGATCGTATTTATGTCTGATTCATAAATACGAGCAATTCTATTTTCCATAATATTCCTAATTTAATGGTAGCACCCTTGTTTTTTATACACTTATTCGATCTAATTACGATTAGTTATCTGATTATGATTATATCGAAACTAAATCTTCTTGAGTGATACGTGTATATTAGACAAAGACCCTAGGATTTGTAGTATAGTGCACAGTTACAACGTAGTTTTTAATTGACATTGGGAATCGCACTATTAGTTGCATATCCCTCAATAAAGTTCATGGTCAAGATTTACTAACACGGGTCGGTTGGTAAAATCCGTTGAGACCAGTACATGTCGTATATCGTGACTTCGTCCGATGATTTATCCCAATGAACCATGAGTCTAGGGAGACTCGTATAGACATGTAGGTGTTTATTTGATAAGACATTGAACGACTCACTGAAGATTTCCTAATAGATGGTACACCAACGTCAATAGGAATCTTCTCGAGTTGAGCGAGCATAGTGGTCCTTTGACTTGAGATACCACAGTGGGATATATGAGTTATCTTCCACACTTTGATGGCAGTCACGTCAATGATCTATTCATGATCAGACCTCTGCCTGTTCGTTGGGTGTGGACTGATGCTCATGATATCCAGTAAGTATAAAGATATGCTCTGTCAGTCCTGTGTACAGGGCATAGGCATCCTCACATGTTTACGATCTAGTAAATCCATGGTCGTGGTATAACTTCGGAAATCAGTTCCGAGTGTTATTTAGAGATCATAAATTGAAAGTCGACTATATTATACCGAACGAATTTGACGTTCTCATCTATATCCCAGGTATAATATGGATAGCCTATTATGAAGGGATTATACGTATGCAATGACCTCGGCTTGCATAGTTTAGCGAGATTATATGTGGTCGTTATAATTCATGAGTGGGTGAATTATGGCACGAAATTAGATTTCGTGACGGATAAACCTAAACTTAGAGAGTCCCACAATATGAAGTGTACTAATTGAGCACTTAGGCAACACGATATGAATAATACTGATTATGCATAATACTTCATCGATTAAATGAGTTAATTCGAATCGGTTAATCGGTTAAACGATAACACATGCATTAGGGGATTTTGGCCCAATCGTAATTATTGTGTATTTGTATTTGATACATAATACGATTAGATACACATTAATTATTCGTCAAATGAGATTTTGACACATGCCATAAATATATGTATTTTTTATTTATTGTAAATGAAAATACATATATAATAATAATAATATTAATTGATTATTTGAATATTTAATTGTTAAATATTTAAATGGTTAATTAATAAACTTTTTCATAATTATTATGAAATTTGTCCAATTATTATTTGAACACATGGCATGTTTTTATTAAGCTAAATGTGTGTGAATTTGATTGGCCACCAAAAAGCTTAATATAATTTAATTGGATTAAATTGCAAAAAATAACCATAATACCCCTAAATGACGGCAATGCAATTTTAAAAAGGGAAATGTTTTCTACTTCTTTTATTCAACATCAATGGCCGACCAAAACACCATAAAAAGGCTCTCAATTTTGGTTTGAAGAAACAATGAAGAAATGAAGAAAAATCAAGAAAAAGGCTAAGGATTTAGGAGATTTAAGGTAGTTCTTAAAAAACCTAAGCTTGGAAATTTAGTTTCTTGTTTCTTGATGATTTAGAAAGGTTATAGGGTTCCTTCAATTCTAAAAAATTGGGGCTTTTGGTTGTTGGTGATGGATTGGTAGCTAATGAAGCATGTGTGAAGTGTATTGGATGGAATTAGTGTAATTAGTATCCAATTTGTTCATTTGATTATATGTTTCCTTTCTAGAGTGTTATGACCACTCTTGTAATGCCTAGAATTATTCTTGGGTTGTTCATATGTGGTGACTTGATTTGGTGTTTGATTAATTGATTTAATCTTGAAAAATTGGATTTAAAGCATGAAAAATCTTAATTTTCGATTCTGGATCAGATATGTGCAAACTAGAAATTTTGTTATGAAAATAATGTGTTATGAATGTATTGGAGTTTTTGGAGTTGGAACAATTTCCGGAAAGTTTTTCGGAGTTGAAATAAGCGAAAACGGTGAAAAACGGCGTTACCGGTGACTTTTGAGCCAACCGGGTGACGACTGTCCAAACAGTGAGTTCGTCACTGTTCGGGCAGCCCATGAACTGCCCTAACACTATTGGGGATGACCTAGATAGTGCCATAAGTGTCGGGTGGTCGGTTCGGTAAAAAATGTATTTTATGCCATTTTACGGAAAAATATTTTTCGTAAATATTTCGCGACGTTTCATATATATTTATATCGTTATTTGATATTGAATAAATAGGTTTAGGTGAAATATGAATAAATTATTCATATTAGATATGGAATAATTTATTCGGTAATTTGAAAAAGTTTTAAATTACGATTTCGCCCGAACAGCGCTTCCGCTGCGCCCATCGCCCAAAACCCCAACAAAAATGGTATCAGAGCAGGTATGATCCTTCATCTATTACATTATTCATGCTTGATATTTGATATTTAATCCAATTTTAATGTTCGCACATGCATGTTGTCTAGATATATTTCTTTACTTTTCGGTTCTACATTAACGGAAAATATAACGGAAATTTAATGGTTAAATTGTGTTATGTTTTCTAAGGTAGAATTGAATTGTTTAGAAAATGATTTAGATTAAAATTATGCATTTGATGTAGATTATAGCTTCCAGAGGAAAATCCCCACTTTTAAATATGGTTGTAAAGTAACGTGTATTGGATATATGTTTCTTGGTCAGTCTTGTCAGTACGGTTTATGGGTATCTTTCTATAACTACATACGAGATCGTGCCAAAGTTGTGAGGGTGTAGGTTATAGAATTATTATCCATACCGGCTGTATATCGATACTGGACAAATTCAAGTGAAAGTGGAAATCCTGAACGTGCCAAAGCTGTCAGGACTACATCGGGAGCTTGAGTTTGTCATTGAAAAGTGTAGCCTTGATACGCTTCCTTGTGAATGTGCCAAAGCTGTCACAACGAGAAACGGTCAGGACCAAAACCAGGAGTCACTGGTGAGTGATTGACAATGTGTTGTCTACACATAGGCGAGATCGTGCCAAATCTGTGAGTCGAAATATATTCATGGGATCTTACTCTCACTATGGAATTCGATTTAATTATTGAATTCCCGTTGTCCGTTGGGGATTACGGTATTACATAAAGTAGTGGGAGACACTACTGAGTTTAAAATCCATAACTTAAGCAATGTGTAATATATTGGAAAATGCTGCTTTCGTTTTCCTTTATTCTATATTTTTTTTTATAGATTTATACTTCTAATCCACTGCATGTTTATTACTTGAATAGGTTTTCTGACTTTACTTATGGTTACGTAATTCTAGAATAGGTTCTAGAAAGACAGTAGACTTAGATATTGTTAGATTAGTTCAAACCATCAGGAACTGTTGTTCCGTTTTTCTTGAAAAATCAAGATGGTTTTTGACTTAGTTACTAAGTCACGATAGGTAATCTAAATAGATATCTGTTTTAGGATATAATTATCTAGAAAAAATAGTTTCTTATGCAGTAAGAATTGGCTTGAATAGTTCATGTCTCGAGATTCTTGACTGGCATTAAGAAAACCCCTTTAGTATTTGTTTATCTTTTAATGAAGTTTCTTAAATTTAGTGACTTTTAGAAGTCATGTGTCTGACACAGTTTGCTAATCAATCATTTGCAATTGTTGTGAATAATTGAAAGTAAATTATAAAGCTTAAGAAATGAGATGTGTATAGTTGTGTATAGTGAATATCGATTCTCGCAATACAACAACAGTAGGTATTGGATATCGGATCTCTCATCTAGTTAATTAAAATAAAGTTTAATAATTGTTTTGATATTTGATATCGGAACTTGTGACTATTGGATAGTTACTTGTTCTATATAAACAGTTGTTACATATTTTAATAAGACTAGTAGTGTCATTAATGAAAAGATAAACATTAAGAAAATATTCGGTAATATAAATTGTAGGAAACGCTTTCCTCGCGCAGCGGAAGCGATTAGGCACACGGATCGACCTTGAAAATTTTATCTGTCTTCCCTTCCTTAAAGCCGAATGGAACCACACTTATACTGAAGTTTTGCTTCTGTTTCGGACAAGATCTCAGCCCTGGAATGCCCATGAAACAGTCCCCGAACAGCCCCCGAACTACAGTGAATTATTGGACTGTTTTACACACGTTACACACGTGAACTGCACCCAAACCAACCCCTGATTTGTGTGACCTGCTGTATCATTTTAGGTCTAATTTTTCCACTCAAAAACAATCCTAACTCAGCCCCAAAAGGTCCCCAAGGTGTTTCCCAAAACCCGAATTAAAACAAATCAAAACCGAGCCCCGATTGTAACAAGTGAAGTGCGGCAATGAGGTATTATTGTTCCTCAATGCCGTGACTTATAAGAATGAATGAGAAGATGATTTGTTCAACGCCACAAGATCTTTCGAGCTATAAATCGTTACCAATGGAATTTAGTGTGGTCTACAAACACAAATAAATCCCTAAACGTTTTAGAGATTAAATCACACACTAATAATATTTTTCTTATTCTTATACTTCAAAATTGTTTCTCAACTTTTGAGAGAGTTGTGAAGAACAAGAAGGTGGCTAGGGTTTGGAATGAGAGCACTTCTCAAAAGAAAATTGGGTTTTCCTTTTATACTTAGGTCAATTTTGTTTCACTCAAACAAAACAACCAATCCCCTCCCTAAGGTAGAATTCGGCCAAGGCTAGGATTTTTGGATTAAATTTTGTTTCCAAAATAAACAAATCCTATTCCTTATACACCAAGGAATTCGGCCAAGGCTAGGATTTTTGATTAAATTTTGTTTCCAAAATAAACAAATCCTATTCCTTATACATCAAGGAATTCGGCCATGCCCTTTATTTCTTCATTAATTTTGCAACAATATTATTTACTTTCCATAAAGTCAATATATGTTACAAATTAAATGTATGATTAATATTTTGAAAGTCATTACTTCCAAAATTAAATCAAGGGTTTCCAAAACCCATAATATAGAAATTACAATCTTAGCCTTATTAAATTATATCATATATATAATTCAGTATTTTATATTTAATAATTATCATATAATTATTAATACCATACATTAACTTTTAATGTATAGTTTCAAGTGTGACATAATTAATATTATTAATCATATTAATAATATTTATTCTTTTGTGAGTATATAATTATACTATCCAATTATATTAAATCCGCTATAGTAAATCGAGCTAGCACGGGGACCAAATGGACCCACGATTCCGAGCTCCAATAATCTCAAAATATTAATTAAGCTCTTAATTAGATATTCCGAATTATTAACTCCGGGTTATTCCACTACAAACCCGAAGTTGCACTCTCGTTGCCGCAGATGAAATATTAAGTCGAACTAAGTCATTGTCCATCGATATAGTCATTACATACGAATTGATCATTCACGAGTATCTTGTAATTAGAACCGGGTCATAATGTCCGTTATACCCCTCTAATTATTTTTACCTTAAGTACCATTGATTCTCTAATGAACGATTTATTCATAACTATTATGAATATTAATCTTTCTGTTCGTAATAGAAAGACTTGAGTGCTCAAATCGTTCAAGTACCGAATCAACCCTTAAGAAAGATACTCATCTACTTCTCGCAAGAAGGAGTGAACTCCATGTCTATGTAAAACGTTCCCAGCTACAAAACAAACTGTGCCCCCAAAGTACGTAGCTATTGGTCGGGACTGCTACACCAACCTCACCTTTGTAAATCAAAGGACACAACTTGCCATGCAGGAGTTCGTAGTACACTTAGGATTAAGATCAATCCATATATGACCATCAAGTAGATTGAAATGACTTTCTTTACTTAACGGATATTATAAGAATGTCATTTCTATCTGGGTCCAGTCCTATATGATCGCATCATACAAGGTGCCTCCATTCTTATGTCTCTACATGGACGATCCAGATTAAGATCGCCATAAAAATATAAAATGGACCGCAGCTATAGATAAACCACAAACAAAGTACCCGCTTTGTTTGCTCTCTATGGACTATTTAAGATTACTAACTTTAGACTTAAATCCTCTGGTGTATGACACTCATACACTAAGTCTGAAGGTACATAAGTAATCTACGGTATTTACGAAGATATATAATATGCGAAAAATAAACAAACAATTTGATAAATGAATAATGCATCGTTTTATTTCAAAACACATGAAACCGTTTACATCACATGTAGCTCTAGGGCATACATCTCAACAATCTCCCACTTGCACTAGAGTGAATGGGACATGTCACGTAATCCTAGACCATCTAGGTGACCTTCAAAAGCTTTAGCCGGCAAGGTCTTTGTAAACGGATCAGCAAGGTTCTTTGCGGATGCAATCTTTGTGACGGTAACGTCTCCTCTTTGCACTATCTCCCTGATGAGATGATATTTCCCCTCTATATGTTTTCCCCTCTTGTGGCTTCTTGGTTCTTTGGAGTTTGCCACCGCACCACTATTATCGCAATAAAGTGTGAGTGGTCTATCCATATCTGGAACAACTTCCAGATCTCCCAAGAATTTACGGAGCCAGACTGCTTCCTTAGCCGCTTCACAAGCCGCTACATATTCAGCCTCCATGGTGGAGTCAGCAATACAATATTGCTTTATACTCCGCCATAAAATAGCCCTACCACCTAGGGTGAACACTGATCCAGATGTATATTTCCTGGAATCAACATCTGTCTGAAAAATCAGAGTCTGTATATCCCCTAAGGATCATATCCTCACCGGAATATATAAGCATATAATCTCTCGTTCTCTTAAGATACTTGAGAATGTGTTTCACAGCCACCCAGTGATCCAATCCTGGGTTTGACTGAAACCTACTGACTACTCCCACTGCAAAATAGATGTCCGGTCTCGTGCATAACATGGCATACATGAGACTACCAACTGCTGAGGCGTATGGGATATGTCTCATTTCTTCAACATCCTGAGGTGTCTTAGGAGACTGCTCCTTCGACAAATGAATTCCATGCCGATAAGGCAGATTTCCTTTCTTGGAATTCTGCATCCCAAATCGCACAAGGATATTGTCGATATAGGATGCCTGAGACATAGCTAACAGTCGTTTCTTGCGATCCCGAAGTATATGGATCCCAAGAACATAACTGGCCTCTCCCAAATCTTTCATTTGGAATTGGTCAGCTAACCAGTTTTTCACGTTTGATAATATCCTTACATCATTCCCAATGAGTAAAATATCATCAACGTATAAAACAAGAAAAAACACATTCTCGTCAATGACGCGCTTGTATACACAAGGCTCGTCAACATTCTGCTCAAAATTATAAGACTTGATTGTTGAGTCAAATCTTATATTCCAAGATCGAGATGCTTTTTGAGTCCATAAATGGACCTTTGCAGTTTGCAAACCTTTTGCTCTTGACCTTGGGCGATGAACCCTTCTGGTTGTATCATATAGATACTTTCATCAAGATTGCCATTCAAGAATGCAGTCTTGACATCCATTTGCCAAATTTCATAGTCATAATATGCGGCAATGGATAGAAGAGTGCGGATGGATTTAAGCATAGCTACTGGCGAGAGAGTTTCCTCATAGTCAACTCCCTCTTTCTGGGTATAACCTTTGGCCACTAGTATAGCCTTGAAGGTCTGTATCTTCCCATCTGATCCCCTCTTCCTCTTGTAGATCCACTTGCAACCTATGGGTTTCACCCATCAGGTTGGTCTACAAGTTCCCAGACCGAGTTGGAGTACATGGACTCCATCTCTAGGTTCATGGCTTTGAGCCATTCCTCTTTGTCAAATCATCCATTGCACTACTATAGGTCAATGGATCATCTATGCCATCGCTGGAGGTGACAACTTGTGCCTCTCCAACCCCTAGGTAGCGATCAGGTTGTCGTACAACCCTCCCACTGCGTCTAGGTGGTAGATCATTCTGACTTGGGTAGCATCTGACTATCAGATGTTGAAGGTGCTATGTATTTGTCAACTTTCGTTGACGATGGCGTGCTGGTCGAACCAGTAAGTAACTCCTCGAGTAATTTTTACTACGAGGCTTGAACTCCCTCATATAGTCCTCCTCTAGAAACGTAGCATTTGTCGATACAAATACTTTGTTATCATCAGGACTGTAGAAGAATCCACCCCTAGTCTCCTTAGGGTAGCCTACAAATAGGCACACCTGAGAACGTGGCTCCAACTTTGTAGTCTTATTCTTCAGCACATGTGCTGGACACCCCCATATGCGGAAAATGTCGTAAACTAGTTTTACGACCATTCCACAACTCTAAGGGAGTCTTAGGAACATACTTAGATGGAACTACATTGAGGATATGCATTGCGGTTTGCAGTGCATATCCCCAGAATGAACTAGGTAGTGAGCTATAACTAAACATAGATCTCATCATGTCTAGTAAGGTTCGATTTCTCCTTTCTGCAACACCATTTTGTTGTGGTGTTCTAGGTGCTGTGAGCTGGGATACTTTCCCATGCTCAACTAAGAATTCCTCGAAATCTCTGTCGAGGTATTCCCCTCCATGATCTGATCGTAGAGTTTTGATTGTCTTACCTAATTGGTTCTCAACCTCAGCACGATACTCCTTTAACTTTTCAAAGGTATCTGATTTGTGATGCATTAGGTAGACATACCCATATCTTGAATAATTGTCAATGAATGTGACGAAGTATTCATAACCACCTCAGGCTTTTACATTCATCGATCCACAAATGTCCGAAATATTAGCTCTAGTGGTTGACTGGCCTCTTATACCTTTTCCAGTAAAAGGTCTCTTGGTCATTTTTCCTTCTAAACAGGATTCACAAACTGGTAAAGTCCCGAGCTTTAACTGGTTTAAGCTCTCTGTTCTTTATCAATCTATTTATCCGGTCAAGGTTGATGTGACCAAGTCTAAGATGCCATAGATATGTGTCATCGTGAGAAATCTTTGGCCGTTTTGTTTTAGGTTTTTCAACCTTAAAACATTTCAGTGTTGAGCAGTGACCTATGTGTTGACGGTCTTAACACATACAAGTTATTTTCTGAGTTTCCTGTGCATATAGTTAATCCATTTCTACCAATAATAACCAAATTGCTATTAAAAGAAACTGAATAACCATCATCCCATAGTCTAGAAACATAAATCAGATTCCTGCGAAAACCAGGAATAAATAACACATTGTCAAATTAAATAAACTATTTAATAAAATTTAAACTGGAAACTCCACTGCTCTTGCTGAAACGGCATCCCCTGTCCCGACCCTCATGGTGTAATTGTTGATTTCTATAATATGTCCCAAGGAAAGATTAAGCATATATGAAATACAACAAAGAATATATATATAAACATGAAGTATGGCGGAATCATACTTACAATATCTTGTGATGAAGAAAATCAAGCCAAGATGGAAGCTCCAAGGTGGATGATTTTCGGCCAAGGTGAGAAGATGTGGAAAGCTCCAAGCTTTGAGTATTCCAAGCTCTATGATGGTTTCCCTATCACCTCTTTTGATCCCTTGAAAGGTGCTAGCCTTGCATGTGAGGAGATGTTCCAAACAATCACACTTTCTTCAAGCTTTTGGCAACCAAAATGAAGAAGATGAAGACCAAAAAACTGCATGCAGTTTTCGGCCAAGTGAGAGAGAGAAGAGAGATTTTTCTTTTTATTCTAATTGATTTTTGATACCAAAAATCAATTTATATTTATGCCATAATATTTATTAAATAATAATAAATCTATGACACAAGCCATGCAAAGGCTTAGAGTGTCAAACACTCAAATTCCATGCATAACATTAGAGTGTATTATACACTATCACCATGCAATGCATTATCAATAAAATAATACATATAATGACATGTGTCAAGTGGGCCCCACACGTTTCCAAATGAAAGTGGGCCCACGTCCACTCACGCGTTCGGGTTCGATATTTCCGAAATACCGAACTTGCGTCGCGACGTTAATTAAATCGAATTTAAATAAATAATCGCGCCTAGCGAAATTATTATTTACGTCGCTAACGAATTAATTCTAAATTAACTCGTATGCCCGAATTAAAATCTAATTTTAATTTCGCGTCGAAATCGAATTTCAATTATTATATCGAATATAATAATTTACTGATTAATTCCAAATTAATCGTTCTCTCTCTCTCTAAATAAGGCACTTTATCCGAGATAAAGTTTCTCCGCAATTAATCCAAGATTAATTAAGTTCGAATCAAATATCATAGGTGAATCTTCAGGAAGCGACCCAAGAGATCTCCGGATATGTTGGCAGTAAATACGGTCGTCGGATAATCCGAACACGCACGTACCTCGTACTACGTTCTTACCGATTCACAAGACAAGGTTGGCTTCTAGCAAAGCGCCATGCCTACCCAATTCTCCAGAAATATTCTTATAGGAATATAAGATCTATATCAAGCGTAGTATACCGTAGTATTGCGTACATCGATCCAGTATCGGATGATCACATGCTAGGCCTAGGGCTGGAGATGTGTCTGCCCCGTACGAAACATATATCGGACATCAAGCAACTAGTCTCTTTAAATCGGACAATCCTGACCTAGTCATATTGTCCCGACGGTTGCAACCTTTTATAGAGTACTAGTTCTGTGTCCTGCGTGATCATCACCTCCATATGTCTGAAGCGATACTTCCATCTTGACATCACATCCAGTACACTACGATTCTCGATAAACCCAGAAGAGGTGTACACAGAACCGGTTAAGGTCCCCAACCACCAAAACCAAAGTTTACCGATTGTCGCAAGTACTAGCGATGTAAGTCTCAGGTTAAGACCATATACACCTACCCTGATGCGGCCTCCCATAGACACCTAGACATACTACCAATGGGATTCCGCGGGGTCTATCCAGAGCGAAGCTGTTTTCCGTACCATCGGTAAAACACAACCTCCTATCGCACTTGCATAAGTATCCAATACTTAAATATATGAGAACTATGCCGTTGTGCCCTCACAACGTGCACAAGCGCAATACTAGCCTATTCCGCATTATCGATGTCCAGTCTCGATAATACTACGGCTAGGGATATTTAATGATTAAACCTTTATGGATTGATACTGTCTCATATCATCTCAATCCAGTACTAATCATATGGACTTTCGCCATTTATATATCAAAGTAAATAATATTTACAAAATGGCAAAAGGCAATTTCATTATACATAGTTAATTTTGTACAATAATACAATATCATTTACAAACAGTGACGCTATGGGACACAATGTCTAACAATCTCCCACTTGGCCTATAGCCAGTCACTCAAGCATCTAATACCCGAACTATGTATGTGTCGTTCAAAAACTTGCTGAAGAACAGCCTTCGTCAGCGGATCTGCAATGTTGTCATCTGATGTGACCTTCTCGACTTTTACATCGCCACGATGTATAATCTCCCGAATCAGATGGTAACGTCGAAGAACATGCTTGGACCGTTGATGAGACCTTGGTTCCTTAGCCTGTGCTATAGCCCCGTTATTGTACAATCAATACAATGGAACGGGCTCAGCTGCTAACGGAACTACTCCTAATCCGATTAGGAACTTTCGGATCCAAACTGCCTCCTTTGCTGCTTCAGATGCAGCGATGTACTCCGCTTCTGTTGTTGAATCGGCAACAGTATCTTGCTTGGAAGATTTCCAGCTCACTGCTCCGTTATTCAAACAAAAAATGTACCCGGATTGTGACTTGTAGTCATCCTTGTCGGTTTGGAAACTTGCATCGGTATACCCAGATACCGCAAGTTCTCCACCTCCATAAATTAAGAAAGCATCCTTAGTTCGTTTAAGATACTTAAGGATATTCTTAACTGCTATCCAGTGACCTTCACCTGGATCGGCCTGATAGCGACTGCACATGCTCAAAGCATATGAGACATCAGGTCGTGTACATATCATGGCATACATGATCGATCCGACTGCCGAGGCGAACGGTATCCGACTCATGTGGTCTCTCTCTTCCTGAGTCTTAGGACACATGTCCTTAGACAGAGAGGTACCACGTACCATTGGAACCAATCCCCTCTTGGATTGTTCCATGTTGAATCGCTTCAACACTTTATCAATATATGTACTCTGGGAGAGTCCAAGCAGCTTTCTAGATCTATCCCTGTAGATCTTTATTCCAAGAATAAAGGCTGCTTCTCCCAGATCTTTCATGGAGAATTTTAATGAAAGCCAAGCTTTCACCGACGTTAGCATGGGAATGTCATTGCCTATAAGCAATACGTCGTCGACATAAAGGACAATAAAAGTAAGTGCTCTCCCACTAACCTTCTTGTATACACAAGGGTCATCTACGTTTTGCACGAAATCATATTCTTTTATGATCTCATCAAAACGCTGATTCCATGACCGTGATGCTTGCTTCAATCCATAAATGGATCGATTTAACTTACAAACCTTGTTTGCAAGTCTAGGTACGATAAAACCGTCAGGCTGTTGCATATAAACATCCTCCAAAAGGTTTCCGTTAAGGAAAGCGGTTTTAACGTCCATCTGCCATATCTCGTAATCGAAATATGCAGCTATTGCAAGCATTATCCGAATGGATTTAATCATGGCAACGGGGGTGAGAAGGTTTCGTCATAATCAATACCATATTGTTGACGATACCCCTTCGCTACAAGCCTAGCTTTGTACGTTTGTACGTTGCCATCCATGTCGGTCTTCTTCTTGAAGATCCATCTGCATCCAATAGGCTTTATGCCTTCTGGTGCATCAACCAGTGTCCAAACTTGGTTGGCGTACATGGAATCCATCTCGGACTTCATGGCATCTTGCCATAAAGCGGAATCGATATTTTGTATCGCTTCCTCATACGTAGCCGGTTCATTATCCTCAATAAGATTAATATCTACATGAGGTGAGATCAGGAACCCATACCTCTCAGGTACTGTTCTGACTCTCTCCGACCTACGCGGTCCTTGTGTATGTGAAGTTTGTGGTACAGACTCATCCCGGACGGTCTGTTCTTGTTCCGTCGTTGATTCATTGCCAGGAACAGTATCACTACGATCTTCATCGAGTTCTACTTTCCTCCCACTTACCACTGCATTTATAAAATCCTTCTCAAGGAAAAATGCTTGTAGAGCAACAAATACTTTGTTCTCTTGTGGGTGATAGAAGTAATATCCTTTGGTTTCCCTAGGATATCCTACAAAAAGGCATTTATCAGTTTTGGGTTCAAGTTTGGTACTTTCCAAACGTTTAACATGTGCCCAGCATCCCCAAATCTTCAGGAAAGAGAAACCTGGTTTCCTTCCTGTCCATATCTCATATGGAGTCTGTTCAACAGACTTCGACGGTACCTTATTCAAAATAAGTATAGCACTGTTTAATGCGTATCCCCAGAAGGATATTGGTAGCTCAGTGCGACTCATCATTGACCTTACCATGTCCAACAAGGTGCGGTTTCTCCGTTCGGACACACCGTTTAATTGCGGTGTTCCAGGAGGAGTCCACTGTGAAAGAATACCATATTCTTTCAAGTAATCTTGAAACTCATAACTTAAGTATTCGCCACCACGGTCTGACCGTAATGTCTTAATACTCTTCCCTGTTTGTTTCTCCACTTCGTGTCGAAACTCTTTGAATTTCTCAAAAGTTTCCGACTTGTGTCTCATAAGATACACATAACCGTAACGAGATGCATCATCTGTAAAGGTTACGAAGTAGTGAAATCCACCTCTAGCCTGGCTAGACATGGGCCCGCATACGTCAGTATGAACGAGAGCTAACAGTTCTGTGGCACGTTCACCTTTACCGCTAAAAGGTGATTTAGGCATTTTGCCTAAAAGACAAGATTCGCAGACGTCATATGAATTGGGATCAAATTCGTCCAAGTACCCACTCTTCGAAAGTGTGGATATGCGAGTCTTGTTAATGTGTCCTAGACGACAATGCCACATATAAGCTTCATCTTTTAGATTACTCCTTTTGAGCCTTTTGTTTGTCATTTTAGGAGATTCATTTATATTCAAAATATAAAGACCGTTATTTGCAACAGCTGTGCAAATTTCTGCATCATTTTTATATAAATAACACCCAGTGTTTCTAAATACAAAAGTGTAACCCTGCTGGGTTAACAAGGATACAGATATAATATTCCTAGTTAAACTAGGTACAAAATAACAGTTCAAAAGTTTAAGTACATGCCCTGAGGGCAGTTCTAAAACAAAAGTCCCTACGGCCAAAACAGCAACTGGTGTTCCGTTTCCGACCCGTAGATCCATCTCCCCTGACGCCAGCATCCTGCTATCATGCAGATCCTGCACATCAGTACAAATATGAGCACCACAACCAGAATCAAAAATCCAATTTTTAAAACTAGAAGTATTCATATTTATCTCAATAACAAACATACCAGAGGCGATAGCCTTGCCAGCCTTGATATCCTCCCTCTGCACAATGCTCATTTGGCAGTCACGTTTCCAGTGACCCCTCTTGCCGCAGTTGAGGCAGATGTCGCGAGATTTGTCCTTTGGCTTCCTAGAAGCCACTGTCAACTTGCCTTTGCCCTTTTTCTTGAACTTCTTCTTCCTCGCACCTCCAATTGCCTTGGGCCTAGCCTTTGGCGCATGAGAGGTCGATGCATAATGCGCCTCGCGCTTGCTCCCCTTTAGGAGTTCCCTTTCGGACTCCTTCAATACGGATAACAGCTCTCCAAGAGTGTCATCTGTATCCATCAACTTGTAGTTGATTATGATTTGTTTCCAAGTATCAGGAAGTGACTGCAAGATCATATCTATAGTCAGCTCAGCCTCCAAGACTATTCCCATATTGGCCAACTCATCAATATCGGCGATCATTTGAGTCCCGTGGGCCTCAACTGATGCGCCGTCTGTCATCCGGGAGCGGAAGAGTTTCCTTACTAGCTCGTACCTCTTCATCCGCTTATTGGTGCGGTGAAGATCACGCAATCTTGCCATCATGTTATAGGGATCCAAGTCCCTGTACTGGCGTCTGAAATGCTGGGTCATTGCAGCTAGCATAACTGACTGAGCTTGGTCACAATCGTCACTATGAGTCTTCCATAACTCTAGCTCCAGTGGCTCAGTGGGTTCAGGCGGGAGAGGTCTCTGAATAGTATACAGTATCCTCTCAGCCCCAAGCACTATCTTGAGGTTCATTTCCCAGTCGGCAAAGTTTGTCCCTTTGAAGACATTATCGCCCATGATTATGTCGCGGATATTACCTTTGCCAATCATCTTGACAACTATAGTCCAACTATAAAGTCAACGATGTTATGGGTACAGTCAAACTGTTACAAGTAAAATAACAATATATTAGTCCAACTAATTATTTAAAATATTGACGAAATAATTTTGAAAGACGCGTAAGGCTAAGTATCTGAATGAAATTGCAAATTCAATAATAGCCTCCCACTATTTTCTTCAAGTTTCTAACCCTCTGTAGAGAACTCGGGAAATCGAATTTCCTAGTGGGCTAGGATCCCGTTAAATAACACACAACCTTGACTTTGGCCAATAAAAATTGTATGCTATTTAACTTAGGTAGATCTCCATGATCAATTGGATCTCATCCAATTCCTAGATCCGGTTAGGTGGACATCCAAGTCCGAAACATATGTATAATGCCAATGTAACCATTACATTTTCCTAACCCTATCCTCCGAATCATCTAGGCCTTGGCTTTGGCCAAAAACAAACCTAATGATTCCAGTTAAGCGGGACCCATTGACGAGGAAAGTTTCGTAATCAATGTCGTTGACAAAAAGTGATCTTGACTTTGGCCAATAAAAATCACGATTTGGACAAGACACCGATATGCAACAAAACTCTCATGATTCAAGTACATCCTTGATTGACAAAGGTCTTGACTTTGGTCAAAAACAAACCAATGCCAACTTCGGATCTTGAACAAGAACCATTCAATGGAAGGATATTCGCTTAATATAAATTGAGGGATTTTCGCGTAATTGGCAACCAATTTATTTATCTTTGTTAGGTCTCATCATCATACACCCTTAAGCATGCTTCTAAAACATCATAAAGCGCGTAAAGTAAATTAATAGTGATATGCGGATGGATATATAAACAACTTGTTCCTAGAACAAATCACTCCCTTTTTCTCCCCGCTAGCACTATTCTACTACTACCCAATTACATAATACAATAAGAGAAACCTCATTTACATTGAGGGGAATTAGGTGAGAAGAGAATACAAAGAGATAAAGAGATAAGGCTGGACACGCAGGTCCAATTATAAATTCCAAATTTACAATAATTTCTAAAATTACCCTTTCCCTTCTAATATCCATCCGATATACACTATTCATTCATCACATACATATATATTCAAACAAGACATGCTTTTACAACCAATCTAATCCAATTAATTAGTCTTTGTTTAAGTGATCATCCAATGTTCAAACAACGGTTTGATTTTGCGCGAGTCCAACTCGATTGAGAATAAGTACATAGGTACGAATTCGCGAATTATATCGAACTACTTATTAAATCTAATTTAATTCGTATTCAATACTAATTCAATTATTTAATTCCAAATTAAATGTTTACACTTTTAATGTGCTTTAAAGACTTAGATTCTAAATCTAATCTTATTGGGCCTCAAAGCCCAACTAACATCCAATGTTGAATTTAATTCAAGTCAAATGGACTTAGAATTGATTTATTAAGGCTTGGGCTTTGGTCAATGTGGGTCAAACCCAATTACCAAGCCCAAATAAGGAATCACCCTTAAGTGCCATAAAACCAATTTTAAGCCCATAAGGCCCAATTAAATTATTAAAGCCCATTAATTAATTTTAATATTCCCAACATTAAAGTCCAATTAATTAAGTGTAATACCAAGATTAATGTATTAAACCAAATATTTCAAAAATACCCATTTAATTATTAATCATCAATTTTTCAAAATAAATGTCCAACATTAATTTTAACAAAAATCAACTCCTTTACATGTCCTATGTATTCGGCCAAGGTGAGTTTTTTGTGTCGATTTGTTTTTCAATCCGATTGAATTATTAATCTACGTCCCGTACACGTTCTAAGTCATCCAATGATCTTAAACACACAAAAAATTCAATCCACTCCAAGTAGCAACACATTCGGCCAAGGCATGAATTTGGGGGAAAAATCATCCAATGCATTTTTCATAAAATTGATTCCATGTATCATCATTCTATATACATGTAAGCATTCTTATTAATCAAATTTCACAAGAACATGCTTCAATCAATTTCACCATATCATTCGGCCAAGGTCAAAATTTTGGGGAAAAATCATCCAATGCATTTTTCATAAAATTGATTCCATGTAACATCATTCTATATACATGCAAGCATACTTATTCATCAAATTTCACAAGAACATGCTTAACCAATTTTATCACACCATTCGGCCAAGGTTAAAATTTTGGGGAAAAATCATCCAATGCATTTTTCATAAAATTGATTCCATATAACATCATTCTATATACATGCAAGCATACTTATTCATCAAATTTCACAAGAACATGCTTCAACCAATTTTATCAAATTTTAACCTAAAATTTCATGCTTACCATGGCTCCATGATACCATTGTTGGTTTCTATAATATGTCCCAAGGAAAGATTAAGCATATATGAAATACAACAAGAATATATATAAACATGAAGTATGGCGGAATCATACTTACAATATCTTGTGATGAAGAAAATCAAGCCAAGATGGAAGCTCCAAGGTGGATGATTTTCGGCCAAGGTGAGAAGATGTGGAAAGCTCCAAGCTTTGAGTATTCCAAGCTCTATGATGGTTTCCCTATCACCTCTTTTGATCCCTTGAAAGGTGCTAGCCTTGCATGTGAGGAGATGTTCCAAACAATCACACTTCTTCAAGCTTTTGGCAACCAAAATGAAGAAGATGAAGACCAAAAAACTGCATGCAGTTTTCGGCCAAGTGAGAGAGAGAAGAGAGATTTTTCTTTTGTTCTAATTGATTTTTGATACCAAAAATCAATTTATATTTATGCCATAATATTTATTAAATAATAATAAATCTATGACACAAGCCATGCAAAGGCTTAGAGTGTCAAACACTCAAATTCCATGCATAACATTGAGTGTATTATACACTATCACCATGCAATGCATTATCAATAAAATAATACATATAATGACATGTGTCAAGTGGGCCCCACACGTTTCCAAATGAAAGTGGGCCCACGTCCACTCACGCGTTCGGGTTCGATATTTCCGAAATACCGAACTTGCGTCGCGACGTTAATTAAATCGAATTTAAATAAATAATCGCGCCTAGCGAAATTATTATTTACGTCGCTAACGAATTAATTCTAAATTAACTCGTATGCCCGAATTAAAATCTAATTTTAATTTCGCGTCGAAATCGAATTTCAATTATTATATCGAATATAATAATTTACTGATTAATTCCAAATTAATCGTTCTCTCTCTCTAAATAAGGCACTTTATCCGAGATAAAGTTTCTCCGCAATTAATCCAAGATAATTAAGTTCGAATCAAATATCATAGGTGAATCTTCAGGAAGCGACCCAAGAGATCTCCGGATATGTTGGCAGTAAATACGGTCGTCGGATAATCCGAACACGCACGTACCTCGTACTACGTTCTTACCGATTCACAAGACAAGGTTGGCTTCTAGCAAAGCGCCATGCCTACCCAATTCTCCAGAAATATTCTTATAGGAATATAAGATCTATATCAAGCGTAGTATACCGTAGTATTGCGTACATCGATCCAGTATCGGATGATCACATGCTAGGCCTAGGGCTGGAGATGTGTCTGCCCCGTACGAAACATATATCGGACATCAAGCAACTAGTCTCTTTAAATCGGACAATCCTGACCTAGTCATATTGTCCCGACGGTTGCAACCTTTTATAGAGTACTAGTTCTGTGTCCTGCGTGATCATCACCTCCATATGTCTGAAGCGATACTTCCATCTTGACATCACATCCAGTACACTACGATTCTCGATAAACCCAGAAGAGGTGTACACAGAACGGTTAAGGTCCCCAACCACCAACCACCAAAACCAAAGTTTACCGATTGTCGCAAGTACTAGCGATGTAAGTCTCAGGTTAAGACCATATACACCTACCCTGATGCGGCCTCCCATAGACACCTAGACATACTACCAATGGGATTCCGCGGGGTCTATCCAGAGCGAAGCTGTTTTCCGTACCATCGGTAAAACACAACCTCCTATCGCACTTGCATAAGTATCCAATACTTAAATATATGAGAACTATGCCGTTGTGCCCTCACAACGTGCACAAGCGCAATACTAGCCTATTCCGCATTATCGATGTCCAGTCTCGATAATACTACGGCTAGGGATATTTAATGATTAAACCTTTATGGATTGATACTGTCTCATATCATCTCAATCCAGTACTAATCATATGGACTTTCGCCATTTATATATCAAAGTAAATAATATTTACAAAATGGCAAAAGGCAATTTCATTATTACATAGTTAATTTTGTACAATAATACAATATCATTTACAAACAGTGACGCTATGGGACACATGTCTAACAGTAATCACCTTCAGCAAGGTCCCTCCATGAATCAAGTAGCTGCCCAAAGAAGAACAAACATGGTAGTGGCTCCAGAATCAACAATCCAAGCGGATTATCATCCTCCACTAATAGAGATTCAATTAAAACGAGTAAATCATATACACTGTTTCCTTTTTCTCCTTCAGCTCAGCGGTATTTAGGACATTTCCTTTTCCAATGCCCATTCTGTCGCAGTGGTAAACATTTTCCTTTGGGCTTGGCATCCTTGGAGCCTTTCTTGTTTTCTTTTTCATGGGCTTTCCCTTAGCCTTTTCCAGTTCTTTTCTTCTTCTTCTTTGCAGATTTAGAAGACTCGGCAAAATTTGCCTCGCACTGGACTACGAGGATCCATAAGCATGGACTCGTAATGGGTGAGCTCATTAAGCAGTTGGGTCAAAGTAAAAGTACAATTTGTTCATAACATATTTGCTTTTAAACTGCAGAAAACTCTTCGGAAGAGTTTCCATAATTATGGTCACCTGGCTACGCTCGTCAATACGAGCTCTATGGGTTTCAGCAGTGTTGAGATAAGTCATCATCCTTAAGACGTGCTCTCAGACTGATGTCTCATCCTTCATCCTAGCAGTCATCGCTGAGACCATGGCCTCATGGCGTTCACGCTCCGAAGGCTGCCCAAACATGCCCTGCAATGACTCCATCATCTGAGATGCTAGAGCCATAGGTTCATGCTTTGCAGCAAGAACCTCAGACATCCCTGCTAGCAAGTAGCAGCAGGCTTTCTCATTTGTTGCGACCCATTTCTGGTAGGTATCGCGCACAGCTTGGCCAGCATTTCTGGCCGGCTCGGGAGGACGTTCCTCCGTAAGGACAAACTTTAGGTCTTCACAGACCAGGATAGCGTTCATGTTACTTTTCCACTTAACATAATTTTCCCCGGTTAATTTATCGTTTGAGAGTATGGAAATAATTGGAGAAACCATGGCTGAAAAAAAACATGCATTTAACATTCATTCATCGTATATTAAAATCATCAAGAATTTTGGCATAAAATTAAACATGATGCATGAACCATGAATAATGAATTAGAAACCTAAGAGAATTACTATGCCACAGAAACCTATCATCCCACCAGTAAGTGCCGCCGTAGGGTAGGTCAAGTACCCGCATGATAGATCGAGACAATCTCAGTCAATTTAATATATGCGGGAAAAACTCTTATTCCTATATTAAACAACTAACGGTTTTATTTGATCAAGGAATTTCATTAACAGTTAATTATTCCTTTGTGAGTGTAACCCGCCGTTTCGGGATTCTTTGACTTAACGAGTGAAGTGCCGCCGTAGGGTAGGTCAGTTCACAAGATACATCTAGAATCCCTATCCTCTCGGAACCCAAACCTATATTGACCCCAAATGGACACCATCCGTAGGGGGACGAAAACAAAACCGTCTCGAGGCGCCTTTTGAATCTCACGTTTTTGGACTAACAACGGAGATCGCGAGATATACTGTCGTATATCCCTCTCCCACTCACTATTTTAAAAATTAAAGTTTCTATCTAAAATATCTATATATTTTATTTTAACTAGTGTGATAAAATTAATGGCGGCTAAATCATAATTATTATTTACACTAGTTTGTCATAAGTGAGCTAATTAATTTTAACAATTAAAATTGTGTCACTAAAAATTCATTAGTCTCTACTAATAGATTTACTCTATTAAACTAATTTAATTAGAGTGGTATAAGTGAGCTATAATATTTTAACTCTTAAAATACTAGGCACTTAAGGGTCTAAAATCATGGAATTCTAAATGGTCAAAAATTCTAATTAAACATTTTAATAAATCTTAGTGCGTCATAAAATCCAATGGTACGTGGAATTGTATCCCGAGTGCAAACCATATTACCGTCCATTCGGAATCGGCTATGGAATTTATATCCGGGTTTCCATCCTATATATCAATGAAGTTTATTATGCACTAATTAAGCCCAATATTTTAGAATTCAAATTTTAAACCATAAATCCAATTAATCTAATTAATTGATTTTCATGCATATCATTTTCAAATTTAAACATTTTAAATTTCATAAAATCATAATTTTATGTCTATAATGATAATGCATCTATGACATGTTATGGCAAGTAAAATGCATGAGTGGGCACCCTAAGCTATATGACATGTTATTCAAACAATTCGAAATAAACATACATATAACATAAAAAATATTTTTCATTGACTGGGCTCTTATTTTTCCTATACTAATCTAATTAGCACAAAAGATTCACCAAGGCATTCCTTGGTCTTCAAATCCCGCTTCAAAGTGGTGTTGGCTCTCTTTGCGACTTCGGTGCTCCAAATTACAAAAATTGAAACTTTACATTGAAAATTAAAATTACAACAAATGTAAACAATGGCCTTATGGCCTTACATCCCAACAATAAAACCAACTACAAAAATAAGAGCCGGAAAAATTTACGACCAATGCAAAATCCATTCATCACATGAAATAATAAAACCATTCATCATATGAATATCACAATGTGCCCACTCATCTAAACATGCATATCATATTTATAAATCATATAAATATATTAAAAACAGAAAATTTAAATGAAAAAGTGAAGGGTTAAGAACACTTTTCAACCTCGCTCTTGATGCCAATTGTAGGAAACGCTTTCCTCGCGCAGCGGAAGCGATTAGGCACACGGATCGACCTTGAAAAATTTTTCTGTCTTCCCTTCCTTAAAGCCGAATGGAACCAGCACTTATACTGAAGTTTTGCTACTGTTTCGGACAAGATCTCAGCCCTGGAATATGTGTGAAACAGTCCCCGAACAGCTCCCGAATTGCAGTGAATTATTGGACTGTTTTACACATGTTACACACGCGAACTGCACCCAAACCAACCCGTGATTTGCGTGACCTGCTGTAGCGTTTTAGGTCTGATTTTTCCACTCAAAAAAAATCCTAACTCAGCCCCAAAAGGTTCCCAAGGTGTTTCCCAAAACCCGAATTAAAACAAATCAAAACTGAGCCTTGATTGTAACAAGTGAAGTGCGGCAATGAGGTATTATTGTTCCTCAATGTCGTGACTTACAAGAATGAATGAGAAGATGATTTGTTCAACGCCACAAGATCTTCCGAGCTATAAATCTTTACCAACGGAAAGTAGTATGGGCTACGCACACAAACAAATCCCTAAACGTTTTAGAGATTAAATCACACACTAATAACATTTTTCTTATTCTTGTTCTTCAAAATTGTTTCTCAACTTTTGAGAGAGTTGTGAAGAAGAAGAAGAAGGTGGCTAGGGTTTGGAATGAGAGCACTTCTCAAAAGAAAATCAAGTTTTCCTTTTATACTTAGGTCAATTTTGTTTCACTCAAACAAAACAACCAATCCCCTCCCTAAGGTAGAATTCGGCCAAGGGTAGGATTTTTGGATTAAATTTTGTTTCCAAAATAAACAAATCATATTCCTTATACACCAAGGAATTCAGCCAAGGCTAGGATTTTTGATTAAATTTTGTTTCTAAAATAAACAAATCATATTCCTTATACATCAAGGAATTCGGCCATGCTCTTTATTTCTTCATTAATTTTGCAACAATATTATTTACTTTCCATAAAGTCAATATATGTTACAAATTAAATGTATGATTAATATTTTGAAAGTCATTACTTCCAAAATTAAATCAAGGGTTTCCAAAACCCGTAATATAGAAATTACAATCTTAGCCTTATTAAATTATATCATATATATAATTCAATATTTTATATTTAATAATTATCATATAATTATTAATACCATACATTAACTTTTAATGTATAGTTTCAAGTGTGACATAATTAATATTATTAATCATATTAATAATATTTATTCTTTTGTGAGTATATAATTAGACTATCCAATTATATTAAATCCGCTATAGTAAATCGAGTTAGCACGGGGACCAAATGGACCCACGGTTCCGAGCTCCAACAATCTCGAAATATTAATTAAGCTCTTAATTAGATATTCCGAATTATTAACTCCGGGTTATTCCACTACAAACCCGAAGTTGCACTCTCGTTGCCGCAGATGAAATATTAAGTCGAACTAAGTCGTTGTCCATCGATATAGTCATTACATACGAATTGATCCTTCACGAGTATCTTGTAATTAGAGCCTGGTCATAATGTCCGTTATACCCCTCTAATTATTTTTACCTTAAGTACCATTGATTCTCTAATGAACGATTTATTCATAACTATTATGAATATTTATCTTTATGTTCGTAATAGAAAGACTTGAGCGCTCAAATCGTTCAAGTACCAAATCAACCCTTAAGAAAGATACTCATCTACTTCTCGCAATAAGGAGTGAACTCCATGTCTATGTAAAACGTTCCCAGCTACAAAACAAATTGTGCCCCCAAAGTACGTAGCTATTGGTCGGGACTGCTACACCAACCTCACCTTTGTAAATCAAATGACACAGCCTGCCATGCAGGAGTTCGTAGTACACTTAGGATTAAGATCAATCCATATATGACCATCAAGTAGATTGAAATGACTTTCTTTGCTTAACAGATATTATAAGAATGTCATTTCTATCTGGGTCCAGTCCTATATGATCGCATCATACAAGGTGCATCCATTCTCATGTCTCTACATGGACGATCCGGATTAAGATCGCCATACAAATATAGAATGGACCGCAGCTATAGATAAAACACAAACAAAGTACCCGCTTTGTTTGCTCTCTATGGACTATTTAAGATTACTAACTTCAGACTTAAATCCTCTGGTGTATGACACTCATACACTAAGTCTGAAGGTACATAAGTAATCTACGGTATTTACGAAGATATATAATATGCGAAAAATAAACAAATAATTTGATAAATGAATAATGCATCGTTTTATTTCAAAACACATGAAACCGTTTACATCACATGTAGCTCTAGGGCATACATCCCAACATAAATAACTTAGAACTGTGCTTTATGACTTTTTATCATAAAAGCATTAGATGCTTGTTCCTTATGGTAAAGGATGGTATGATACGAGTTCATACCACATATCCTTATCCATTGAATGAATATTGTATTCAGGATGTGATTAAATCTCATTTAACCAATGATCGTCATTGGACCACAAGATTTATTAAACTAATACTTTGGAAGTGTGTAGTTTAATGAATTAGAAATTGCCTTAGATAGTTTTCTTTACTTCGCAACTTAGTTAATGATTTTTCATGACTTAGTTACGTGTTTCTAATAGAGAACATGTTGAACGTCTTGAATGGTTTGATAACTTTTAATATGTTTCTGATGAAATGCGGATAGAATATTTTGAATGGTTCAAAGTTATTCTATTTGTAGTATTGAAAATTATAACTTTAAAATTCATCGTGAGTCTTTGAATTGTTCAAAGATGTTTGATATGATCAAACACGTGAATTTAAGGCAATTGGTTCTAAATTTATTTAATGAATGAGATTCTTACTCAATATTAAACTTCCACGATTCCATCTTGATGGAATTGGTCAGTAGGAGTTATCGAATCTTATGTGATTTGATTCGTTGATATTGAGTGTTACCGAATTAATTTCAATACTCTTGGGGTTATGATCCAGTAACACTAATTCATCTCTTTAATTAAGATTCCATTTGTTCCTACAGTTACATATATGATATGTATAATAGAAAATTCGAATCTTGAAAAGTTTGAGATTTGAAACTTTTTTTTTGTATAATGGTTATATAATTGAAAGTACTTGTGCCTCGGAGGTACAAGTAAAAGTTTATCATTTATTCTATTTAATAGAATATTGTATTCTATTTCATAGAATATATTTTCTACGACCCGAGCAATAAAATAGTTTTATTACTTGGTCATTGACAGTGGATGTTGACGACTGTAGAAAAGACTTGACTTATTGAAGTCAAATGTGAGAATGATAAAATATAATGGAACTACATAATTAATAAGATGAAATGACCCTTAGTCATCTTCCGTATAAGTTCAATAAGATGTCAGAATCATTTATAAAGTATTTTATACTTAATGATTCTTTTGTTTTCTTATCGAATAAAATTATCCTATAACTTATAGTGGGAGCGATATTTGATATCGATTTCGAAAATTAACATTGAACCATAGATCTAAAATTTTTCTAGCTTACTATGATCAAGTTTTGAACTTGATTAAGCTTTCGTTATGAATCGTTCATAAAATGTGCAAATTGTTTGCGCAGCAAAAGCAAAGTGAGTTTGATAAAGGTTTGACCTTTATAGTATGACAATGAGAAAGGTTATCCTCAGTAGTCTATTGTAGATTCTGAGAAAACTTGTCTCAAGTCGCACTAATTGAACAATTAAGGATTTGTTGGTTAATGTTTATATTAAACTTTGTATTTTGGCTAAAGAATGCAAAATGACGTTCTTGAGTGATTTCTTCGAATGAGAGATTCGTCGTGATTTCTTTGTTTGAAGAGTTCATTCTAGAATGGCCCTAGAGTTTGTATTCTGCTAAGATCATAGTTTGATATACTAGCTTATGGAGCCTATTGTAGACTCAGGTAAGCTTTCTGAAAATCTGTGTTCTCTGATTTGATATCATTCAGATTTTCTGGTTTTATCGAAGTATAGAGAATACGTATTTGTCAGTAGGGTCAGTGGGAGCGTACAAATTTCTTTCTAGTATTATATATCCTAAGTCTTCTTTTCTTTGTGAAACCAGTGGGAGTAGTCTATGATATATTTGATATAAAGTTTTATATATGATATAAAACTAAGAGACTTGTGAGAAACTCCCATTAGTCGCATATTAGATATGATCTAATAAAGGACACGGTAAGACTATATGTATGACAATTAGTGTAACTGATTGACAGTTAACGTGTCTTTTATATATGTAGTATTCATCTTTCGTAAATGATGATTCCTTTTGTTGAAAGAGAGATTGATTGGAATGTCTAGGCAATCTTATGCATCATAGGATGATGGCGTAATGAATACTATATTATGTGCGATTATAGATATCAATTTAATTGTAATTGTTACAAGTTATTTTGATATGTTGTAGACCATAGGATGTGTCTTGAAACGTGTTCTTTGTGATCTTTGAGATATTGAGAACGAATTTCTAATTCATGGATAATTTAGTCTGCAACCATAAGGTCAGATTAGTTTTGATCCTAATTATGACATTAGATGGTCTATGTCATATAAAGTCAAAAAAGATGCAGTGGGAGTGTCACCGTTGATTCTACCAAAGTAGTGAAATCAATTGCAACTTATGAAGTATTGACTTATGAAGTTGCATAGTGACCTCATAGATTAGAAGTTTTCATATTAGTGTAGTGCTTGTTGTTGTCTCATAGTATTTAGATTTGATTTCTAAATACATAGACAACTCAATAACTATAGCACATTACTGATAGAGCGTCTGAGTCATATTGATGTAGAATTTGGATTCTGCAAAGTATGAATGATGCTAGCTAAGGAAAACGGTTGAGTTTGTTGGACAGACTCGATTTGTTAAGCAGGCTTACTTGTTGTTGCCTACCTTTTCAGTGCAAGGTGAGCCTTGAGGGCCACGGTATGTGATACATATTGAGATGTGTATATGATACTGGGGATTGGCACTAGAGCAAGTGGGAGAAATTGTTATGGTTAGTGCTCAGAGTGCCAATCCGGATCGTATTTATGTCCGATTCATAAATACGAGTAATTCTATTTTCCATAATATTACTAATTTAATGGTAGCACCATTGTCTTTTATACACTTATTCGATCTAATTATGATTAGTTATCTTATTACGATTAGATCGAAACTAAATCTGGTTTAGTGATACATATATATTAGACAAAGACCCTAGGAATTACAGTATAGTGCGCAGTTACAACGTAGTTTGTAATTGACATTGGGATGCACATTATTAGTTGTATATCCTTATAAAAAGTTCATGGTCAAGATTTACTAACACAGGTCGGTTAGTAAAATCCAATGAGACCAGCACATGTCGTATATTGTGACTTGGTATGATGGTTTATCCCAATAAACCATGAGTTTAGGGAGACTCGTATAGACATGTAAGTGTTTATTTGATAAAACATTGAATGACTCACTGAAGATTTCTTAATATATGGTACACCAAGGTCAATAGGAATCTTCTCGAGTTGAGCGAGGATAATGGTCCTTTGACTTGAGATACCACAGTCAGATATATGAGTTATCCTCCACACTTTGATGGCAGTCACGTCAATGATCTATTCATTATCAGACATCCGCCTGTTCGTTGGGTGTGGACTGATGCTCATGATATCCAGTGTGTATCAAGATAGGATCCATCAGTCCTATGTACAAGGCATAGGCATCCTCACGTGTTTACGATCTAGTAAATCCATGGTCGTGGTATAACTTCGGAAATCAATTCCGAGTGTTATTTAGAGATCGTAAATTGAAAGTCGACTATATTATACCGAACGGATTTGACGTTCTCATCTATATCCCAGGTATAATATGGATAGCCAGTGACGGAGGGATTATATGTATGCAATGACCTCGGCTTGCATAGTTTAGCGAGATTATCTGTGGTCGTCATAATTCATGAGTGGGTGAATTATGGACACGAAATTGGATTTCGTGATGGATAAACCTAAACTTAGAGCGTCCCGCAATATGAAGTGTACTAGTTGAGCACTTGGGCAATGCAATATGAATAATACGGATTATTCATAATACTTCATCGGATTAAATGAGTTAATTCAAATCGTTTAATCGGTTAAACGATAACACATGCATTAGGGGATTTTGGCCCAATCGTAATTATTGTGTATTTATATTTGATACATAATATGATTAGATACACATTAATTATTCGTCAAATGAGATTTTGATACATGCCATAAATATATGTATTTGTTATTTATTGTAAATGAAAATACAAATATATAATAATAATATTATTTCTTGATGATTTAGAAAGGTTTATAGGGTTCCTTCAATTCTAAAAAATTGGGGCTTTTGGTTGTTGATCATGGATTGGTAGCTAATGAAGCATGTGTGAAGTGTATTGGATGGAATTAGTGGTAATTAGTATCCAATTTATTCATTTGATGAAAAGTTTCCTTTCTAGAGTGTTATGACCACTCTTGTAATGCCTAGAATTATTCTTGGGTTGTTCATATGTGGTGACTTGATTTGGTATTTTGATTAATTGATTTATTCTTGAAAAATTGGATTTAAAGCATGAAAAATCTTAATTTTCGGTTCTGGATCAGATCTATGCAAAATGGAAATTTTCTGATGAAAATAATGTGTTATGAATGTATTGGATATGTTTTGGGAGTTGGAACAAATTAAAGTTAAGAACCCTAAATTCAAACAAATAATTTGCCTAAAACATGCTCAAATCAAAAATACCCAAATTAAAGTTAAGAACCCTAAATTCAATTTCATGCACAATAACCGCTCTGATACCATTGTTGGGTTTTCTAGGTTATTGGCCCATAAGCCCATAAATCAATCTTGGCCCATTAGGCCCAATTGAACTTTAAAGGTTCATTAAGTCGCATTTGGGCTTTATGGTCAAGGTTTTGGGCCCAATTGGATCCAATCCATTTGGCCTAAACCAAACTTGATAAATCAAGCCCAATAGGCCCAATTACAACAATTCAAGCCCAAATCCAATTAAGCCTAAATAATTAAATTACACTAATCCAATTACGCAATTCAATTACCTAAAGTGCATTATATGATTAATCGACTAAATCAATATTTCCGAAGCACCAAATTAGTCCAATTAATCATGCTTAATTCATTATCATATGTCCAACACACAAATTGAAAATCAAACCCATAAACATGCTTCAATGCTCTCGGCCAAGGAAGGTTATTTTGTCCGATTTGAATTTAATCCGATTAATTACACATTGACAACGTATTAACTTCCCGAATGATTTCATACACATCCAATGTTCATAAAATCAAAAATACCAAGACATTCAATAGGGCTATACATTCGGCCAAAGTGAAGGAAATTGGGTATTTTTGTTCAATTCAAAATTCAATCAAATTGACTTCAAATTAACATCATCCTATATCATTATAACTCATCCAATGAATTTAAATGAAAAATTCCAAGAACTCCAAGACTCCTACACATTCGGCCAACATGAATAAATTGGGGAAAATTATTCCAAATCAATTTTCAATAAATTGGTCCAACCAAAATGCAATCAAACATGTTATAAGCATACTTAAACAATCAATTTATTCAAATCATGCTCAAAAACATTTACCCAAATTTAAGCCCTACATTTTTCATGCTTGCAACATTAGCTCTTGATGCCATTGTTGAGTTTTTCTAAGGTCCCAAGATCAAATCAAGACATGAAATAATGCATGAATACATCAACGGAGGTAGCGGAATACTCACATTGATCGGTTATGTTGATTTGGAGACGATTCAAGCCCAAAAACGCACTGCCTTGATCACACCACTGCAACAGTCCACTGTCCTACAAAAACAGAAAATTGAGTGAAGAAACGGAGCTCCGAGCTTCGTCCAATAGATCCCGGCTCATGGGTGAACCTCCCTACCACCTTCGCAAGACTCGTAGTGTGCTAGCACTTGCGGTTTTCACCATGAAAACCCACTCTTGGCTTCCCTTGCTCACGGTTTTTGGCTTCCAAAACCAGTAACATGTTTCAGTTTGGGCGTGAGGTGAGAAGGAGAGAATGAGAGAGTTTGAATTGTGTATTAAGTAAAAATGATTTACCAAAAATCAATTTATATTTATGCCATAATATTTATTAAATTAATAATAAAATATGACACAAAACATGCAATGGCTTAGAGTGTCAAACACTCAAACTCCATGCAATGACATTGAGTGCAATGTACACAATCTACATGCAAAGCATTAGAATGACATGTGTCATGTGGGCCCCACACGTTTCCAAATGAAAGTGGGCCCACGTGCACTCACGCGTTCGGGTTCGATATTTCCGAAATACCGAGCTTACGTCGCGACGTTAATTAAATCGAATTTTAATAAATAATTGCGCCTAGCGAAATTATTATTTACGTCGCTAACGAATTAATTCTAAATTAACTCGTTTGCCCGAATTAAAATCTAATTTTAATTCCGCGTCGAAATCTAATTTCGTTTAATATATCGAATATATTAATTTACCGATTAATTCCAAATTAATCGTTATCTCTCTCTTTAGACGACATTTTATCCCGGAAAAACATCTCCGTTATTAATCCTAGATTAATTTTCTCTCTCTTCTGTATAATCCCAGATTATTCAAGAGTACGAGTTGTGCGTCATCGGTGGATTATCGGGAAGCGACCCATGAGATCCCCGGATAATCTGGCAGTAAATACGGTTGTCGGAGTATCCGAATCACGTACGTACCAAGTACTACGTTCTACCGATTTACGAGACAAGGTCGACTCCTAGCAAAGCACCAAGTCTACCTAATTCTCCGGACATATCCATTAAAGAATATTAAGATCTGTATCAAGCGTAGTATACTAATGTATTGTGCATATCGGCCCAGTATCGGATAATCACGTGCTAGGGCTGGGGCTGGATAAGTGTCTGCCCCGTCCGAAACACATATCGGATATCTGGTAACTAGTCTCTATAATCAGATATTCATGACCTGGTCATAATATCACGATTGGATGCGCATCTCTTAAGAGCACTAATACCGTATCCTGCGTGACATCATCTCCACTATGACTGGAGTGATACTTCCGTCTTGACATCACATCCAATACACTACGATTCTCAATATACCCGGCATTGGCGTACACAGAACTAGTTACAGTCCTAGACGACCTCAACTAAAATATATCGATTGTCGTAAGCATTAGCGATGTAAGTCTCAGGTTAAGACTATACACACCTACCTTGATTTCGGCCTCCCATAGACACATATTCATAATACCAATGGGATTCCGAGGGGTCTATCCAGAGCGAAGCTGTTTCCCGTACCATCGGTGAAACACGACCTCCTATCGCACTTGCATAAGTATCCAACACTTATATATATGAGAACTATGCCGTTGTGCCCTCACAACGCACACAAGTGCAATACTAGCCTATTCCGCATTATCGATGTCCAGTCTCGATAATACTACGGCTAGGGATATTTAATGATTAATCCTTTGTGGACTGATACTGTCTCATATCATCTCAATCCAGGAACTAATCATAGGGACTTCTCTTCATTTATATATCTATGGTGATCTAATCACAAATGATGAGAGTGCAATTTCCTTGTCACATAGTTAATTTGCTACAACAACACAATGATCTGTGCAAATAGTGACGCTATGGGTCATTTTGTCCAACAATCTCCCACTTGGCACATAGCCAGTCACTCGAGTGTCTAACACCCGAACTATGTACAATTCGCTCAAATTGCTGAGGAAAGGTTTCGTCAGCGGATTGCTTAATTATCGTCTGACGCGATTTACACGATCATCACATCCCCACGATGTATGATCCGAACGAATCAGATGATATAGAAGTATATATCTGGATCGTTGATGAGACCTTTAATTCTTTAGCCTGTGCTGACGCCTAGCTCAGCTGCTAACAGAATCATATCTAATCTAATTAGATTTATTATCGATCCAAATGGTCTATTGCTGCCTCAGCTGCAGCAATAATCACATTTGTTGTTATTCGGCAGCAGTTATCTTGCTCGGAATATTTCCAGCTCACTGTCCCGTTATTCAAACTTTATAGTACCGTAGTATTTAATCGTTTTGGAAACTTGCAGTAGTGATCCCAGTCACTTCAAGTTCTCCTTCTCCATAGTTTAAGACAACATCTTTAGTTCTCTAAGATACTAACAGATGTCCTTAAATTCAATCCAGTGACTATCACTTGGATTGACCTGATTGTGACTCCATATGCTCGAAGCGTATGAGACACCAATACAAGTACATTTTAAATGTACAATTTCCCAGAGAGTGTTAACAACTCCAAATCTATCCCAGTAGATCTTTATTCCCTGAATAAAGGTTGTTACTCCCCAGAATTCTACGGAGAATTTCTATTGAAAGAATATCTATGAAAGCCAAGCTTTCACCAATTGCTTTATGGGAATTTCACTGTCAGTGCGCTCTCCCACTAACCTCCTTATATACACAAGAATTATTTCGTTTTGAGTTAAATCATAAACCATTATGATTATTTCAAAACGTCAGTTCCAAGAACCTTATGCTTGCTTTGATCCAAACATGGATCGAATAACCCGCAAACCTTGTTTGTCGGTTATACAAAATCGTCAGGATGTTGTAAACATCCTCCAAAAGGTTTCCTTTTCAGGAAAGCGATTTTGATTTGTAACTGACATATTTCATAAATGAAATATACAGTTATCAACAAGCATCTTCAAAATGGACTTACCATGGCAACAGGTAAAAGGTTGAACCGTTATTAACACAATGTTGATAACGATACCTTTCCGTCAAAAGCCTAGCTTTGTAGGTGGTATGTTGTCATCCATGTATGTCTTCCTTGAAGACGTATAATGTACCATAGGCACAACGCATTGTGGTACAACAACTAGTATCCATAATAGTCGTTATACATGGAATCCATTTCGGACTCATGGCACTTTGCCATAACAGGGAGTCGATACCTCGTATCACTTCCTCAAAACGTAGTCGGTGGATTTACTTCATAAGATTGACATCTTAATGAGGTTAGATCAGAAACCCATACCCTAGGTTGTTTTCTGACTCTATCCGATCTACCTGTTTTCTTGTGTATTTGAAGATTAATGGTACAGATTCATCATAAATGAATTGTTTGTGTTCCATTAAGGACTTCGTGCTATGAATAGTATTACTCCGATTTTCATTGAGTATCACTATCCTCCCACTGACCACTGCATATCGGTATTCCTCTCAGGAAAACCGCATGGTGAGCAACAATCATATTGTTCTCATGTAGGATTTATAAGTACTATACTTATGGTTTCCCTTAGGATAACCTATATTGGCACTAATCCAATTTGGGTTCTTAGTTTGGTATCATCCAAACTTTATGCCTGGCATACCCAAATTATCAGGAATAAGAAACCTCGTTTCTTTCCTGTTCATATCCTATATGATATCTGTCAACACAGATTTACATGGAACCTATTCCAAATAAGTTTTGCACTGTTAATACATATCCTGTTGAAGGAAACAGTAGCTCAGAGCGACTCGCGAAAAACCTAATCATGTCCAACAAAACTTGGTTTTTAGTTCTGGACACACCGTCAATTGACGTGTCTCGGGAGGAGTCCTCATATGAAAGATACCGTACTCTTTCATGTACGTATGAAACTTACTACTTAAGTATTTACCAATACGGTCTTACCGAGCGGCATAATACTACAGCCGATCTGTTTGTATACTTCGTGTCGAAACTCAAAGTTTCGTATTTGTGTTCTTCAAAAGAAAACATAACCATAACGTGATGCCATATCCGTTAAGGTCACGAAATATTCATGTTCACATTTAGCCTAGCTAGATATGGGCCCACTTACTTCACCATGAATAGGGCTAACAGATCGGTGGCCCTTTTACTATTACCAAGTAAATAGTATTTTAGGTATTTTACCTAATAAACTAGATTCGTAGACCTTATTTGAATAGTCAAATCAGTCCTAGTATCCACTCTTCAAAAGTGTGGATATACGAGTCTCGTTTAATTATGTCCCAGACAACAATGCCACAAATAAGTCTCTATTAATCAAATCAATTTGAGCTATTTATTTGTCATTTATATGTTTGAGATTTTATTTATATTCAAATATAAATTATGTTATTTACATCTAATGTATTTATCTCAGTATCATCTTTATATAATGAAACACTTTAGTGTTTTAGAATATAAAGGTTTTATCCGCATCGGATTAAACACTGATATAGAGATAATGTCTCTAGTCTAACTAGTTACATTATAACATTTTTAAGTACATACCCAAATGGTAGTTCCTAAATTTAGGTATCTACGGTCGAAACAGCGACTTTCGTCCCGTTTCCAATTCGCAGAGAAATCTCGGCTTGAAGCCAGTATCCAGCCCACAGCGGATTCTGAACGTCAATACATATATGTATTATGTACCACACTAAGTATTTAAAATCCAATTTTAATACTAGTAGTAAACATAACTTTGACAAATATTTTTAAAGTTAGAGCCTCTCCCTATCTTTAATTCCTTCGTGTCTTCCATATCCAAATGGTAGTCACTTTGGGATATGTCAATTACCTTTTCAATATTTCACAAACCTTTGGCCAAGCCTTGGGTTTTAGAATATCGAAATGATGTGCACCTTGTGCTACATACCCAATTGCAAACTTCGACTTTTCTCCACTAGAATGGTCAATTAATTGCAATTTTAATACTTTTAAATCTAAAGATAGATTTATGATAAGTATAATAATTAAGCACTAAAGTCATCATCACATAAATCTTCCAAGATTTTATGCTCTACTATTTGCTTAATTATGGGCTTAGTCATAATAAGTTATTTTATCAATAAATTAACCTATTATTAATTCCCAAATGAAAATTAAATCATTTAAAACATTTAATCCAAGGATTATATATTTTAATATTCAACCTTTCAATTCTTTCTTGATTTTATAGTCCAACTATTTAATCAATTTAATAAGGTACTATTTATATAATGATTACAATAATCCAATTATTAATCAACTATAATTTTAATATTGATTACTATAATCTAATTATAAAATCAACTATCATTTTAATTCAATTATATTGATTACTATAATCCAATTACAAAATCAACTATATATTGAATGAGTTTGTATATAGTCCAACTATATATATTGTTAAAAACAACATAAAGTATTAGTCCAACTAATACTTTTGATTAATATGACGAGTAAAATATAGATGAGCGCGTTTAGCGAGTATTCGAACGAATGTTGCAAATTCAATACTTGCCTCCCACTATTTTTCGTCGAGCCTCTAACCCTCTGTCGAGTACTCGGGAAACCGTGTTTCCTAGTGGGCTAGGATCCCGTTAAATGTCACACAATCTTGACTTTGGCCAACAAATTGTATGATAATTAACTAGGTAGATCTCTAAGATCAATTGGATCTAATCCAACTCCTAGATCCAGTAGGTGGACATCCAAGTCCTAAACATATATCTTATATATGTCTATACATCGAATGTATACCCTAACCTTTTTCCTCTGAATCAACTAGGCCTTGGCTTGGACAACAACAACCTAATGATCCCAGTCAAGCGCGGACCCATTGACATGGAAGCTTCGTAATCAATGTCAATGGACAAGAAGTGGTCTTGACTTGGCCAACAAACCACAACTTGGACACGACACCGATATGGAACAAAGCCTCGTGATTAAAACACATCTTCGAAGGACAAGGGCTTGACTTTGGCCAACACCCCTGCCAATCTAGGATCTTGAGTAAGAATCACTCAATGGAAGGAAAAACGCATGATATTTGATGAGGGCTTTTTCGCGTGCAAATTGGCTACCAATTTAATATCTTTGTTAAGGTCTCATCATCATACACCCTTAAACATGCATTCTAAATACATAATAAAGCGAGTATGAAAATAAATAATAATGATATGCGGATGGATACTTAACACATTGATCCTAGATCAAATCTCTCCCTTTCTCACTCAAGCTAGCACTAGTATTACTTCTACCCGTTACACTACACTTCTAAAGAAACCTCATAACATAGAGGGGAATAGGTGAGAAGAGAATACAAAGAGAATAGAGGTGATAAGGCTGGACACGCAGGTCCAATTTAATAAATCGAATTATTACAACAATTTCTAAAATTGCCCACCCGACTAATATCCATCCGATATACATTATTCATTCAACACACACACGTATTCACACACATAAGCATGCTATCAATCAATCTAATCAAATTAATTAATCTGATAATTAAGTGATCATCCAATGTTCAAACAATGATTTGATTTTGTTCGAGTCAAACTCGTTTTTGCGAATAAGTACTTAAAGTACGAATTCATGAATTAAATTAAACTACATCATTAAATCTAATTTAACATGTATTTAATACTAATTCACTATTCAATTCCAAATTAAATATTACACTTTTATTTAATAAACCTTTTACGATTTAAATTACAAATCTAATCGTAACGCGTCTCAAAGACCGATTAACGTCCAACGTCAATTCAATTAAAGTCCAATGGGCTTTTGATTGATTTCTTAAGGCGTGGACTTTTGGTCAACTCGGGTCAAACGATAACCAAAGTCCAATCCGGGATTTACCCCATAAGCCCATAAATCAATCTTGGCCCATTAGGCCCAATTGAACTTTAAAGGTTCATTAAGTCGCATTTGGGCTTTATGGTCAAGGTTTTGGGCCCAATTGGATCCAATCCATTTGGCCTAAACCAAACTTGATAATCAAGCCAATAGGCCCAATTACAACAATTCAAGCCCAAATCCAATTTAAGCCTAAATAATTAAATTACACTAATCCAATTACGCAATTCAATTACCTAAAGTGCATTATATGATTAATCGACTAAATCAATATTTCCGAAGCACCAAATTAGTCCAATTAATCATGCTTAATTCATTATCATATGTCCAACACACAAATTGAAAATCAAACCCATAAACATGCTTCAATGCTCTCGGCCAAGGAAGGTTATTTTGTCCGATTTGAATTTAATCCGATTAATTACACAATTGACAACGTATTAACTTCCCGAATGATTTCATACACATCCAATGTTCATAAAATCAAAATTACCAAGACATTCAATAGGGCTATACATTCGGCCAAAGTGAAGGAAATTGGGGATTTTTGTTCAATTCAAAATTCAATCAAATTGACTTCAAATTAACATCATCCTATATCATTATAACTCATCCAATGAATTTAAAATGAAAAATTCCAAGAACTCCAAGACCCTACACATTCGGCCAACATGAATAAATTGGGGAAAATTATTCCAAATCAATTTTCAATAAATTGGTCCAACCAAAATGCAATCAAACATGTTATAAGCATACTTAAACAATCAATTTATTCAAATCATGCTCAACAAACATTTACCCAAATTTTAAGCCCTACATTTTTCATGCTTGCAACATTAGCTCTGATGCCATTGTTGAGTTTTTCTAAGGTCCCAAGATCAAATCAGACATGAAATAATGCATGAATACATCAACGGAGGTAGCGGAATACTCACATTGATCGGTTATGTTGATTTGAGACGATTCAAGCCCAAAAACGCACTGCCTTGATCACACCACTGCAACAGTCCACTGTCCTACAAAAACAGAAAATTGAGTGAAGAAACGGAGCTCCGAGCTTCGTCCAATAGATCCCGGCTCATGGGTGAACCTCCCTACCACCTTCGCAAGACTCGTAGTGTGCTAGCACTTGCGGTTTTTCACCATGAAAACCCAACTCTGGGCTTCCTTGCTCACGGTTTTTGGCTTCCAAAACCAGTAACATGTTTCAGTTTGGTGAGGTGAGAAGAGAGAATGAGAGAGTTTGAATTGTGTATTAAGTTAAAAATGATTTACCAAAAATCAATTTATATTTATGCCATAATATTTATTAAATTAATAATAAAATTATGACACAAAACATGCAATGGCTTAGAGTGTCAAACACTCAAACTCCATGCAATGACATTGAGTGCAATGTACACAATCTACATGCAAAGCAGTTAGAATGACATGTGTCATGTGGGCCCCACACGTTTCCAAATGAAAGTGGGCCCACGTGCACTCACGCGTTCGGGTTCGATATTTCCGAAATACCGAGCTTACGTCGCGACGTTAATTAATCGAATTTAAATAAATAATTGCGCCTAGCGAAATATTATTTACGTCGCTAACGAATTAATTTAAATTAACTCGTTGCCCGAATTAAAATCTAATTTTAATTCCGCGTCGAAATCTAATTTCGTTTAATATATCGAATATATTAATTTACCGATTAATTCCAAATTAATCGTTATCTCTCTCTTTAGACGACATTTTATCCCGGATAAAACATCTCCGTTATTAATCCTAGATTAATTTTCTCTCTCTTCTGTATATCCCAGATTATTCAAGAGTACGAGTTGTGCGTCATCGGTGGATTATCGGGAAGCGACCCATGAGATCCCCGGATAATCTGGCAGTAAATACGGTTGTCGGAGTATCCGAATCACGTACGTACCAAGTACTACGTTCTACCGATTTACGAGACAAGGTCGACTCCTAGCAAAGCACCAAGTCTACCTAATTTCTCGGGACATATCCATTAAAGAATATTAAGATCTGTATCAAGCGTAGTATACTAATGTATGTGCATATCGGCCCAGTATCGGATAATCACGTGCTAGGGCTGGGGCTGGATAAGTGTCTGCCCCGTCCGAAACACATATCGGATATGGTAACTAGTCTCTATAATCAGATATTCATGACCTGGTCATAATATCACGATTGGATGCGCATCTCTTAAGAGCACTAATACCGTATCCTGCGTGACATCATCTCCACTATGACTGGAGTGATACTTCCGTCTTGACATCACATCCAATACACTACGATTCTCAATATACCCGGCATTGGCGTACAAGAACTAGTTACAGTCCTAGACGACCTCAACTAAAATATATCGATTGTCGTAAGCATTAGCGATGTAAGTCTCAGGTTAAGACTATACACACCTACCTTGATTTCGGCCTCCCATAGACACATATTCATAATACCAATGGGATTCCGAGGGGTCTATCCAGAGCGAAGCTGTTTCCCGTACCATCGGTGAAACACGACCTCCTATCGCACTTGCATAAGTATCCAACACTTATATATATGAGAACTATGACGTTGTGCCCTCACAACGCACACAAGTGCAATACTAGCCTATTCCGCATTATCGATGTCCAGTCTCGATAATACTACGGCTAGGGATATTTAATGATTAATCCTTTGTGGACTGATACTGTCTCATATCATCTCAATCCAGGAACTAATCATAGGGACCTCTCTTCATTTATATATCTATGGTGATCTAATCACAAATGATGAGAGTGCAATTTCCTTGTCACATAGTTAATTTGCTACAACAACACAATGATCTGTGCAAATAGTGACGCTATGGGTCATTTTGTCCAACATATCGGCCAAGCCAAGAGAAGTGAGAGAGAGAGGCAATTCACGCCTAAGTGAGGGAGAGAAGAGTGAAGTGTGTTGTGTGTTTGATTTCCAAAATCAAATACCAATTACCAATTTTCCAAAAATTGGTACAAGTTATTATCACATCAAATTAAATAATGCTTGTGTAAAAAACAAGCAACCATCAAATCCCATCTACTTCTATCAACAAAAAGTTGATAAATTTGACAAGGTGATGTGACAAGTGTGGGCCCCACTTTAATTTAAAATCCGAGTGGGCCCGCAAACACATTCCGGGCTCGGGTTCGTTAATTCCAAATTAACGAATTTTCCGTTGCGACGTAATTAAATCAAATTTAATTAAATAATTATGCCTAGCAAAATTACTATTCACGTCACTCGCGAATTAATTCTAAATTAATTTGTTTGCCCGAATTAAAATCCAATTTTAATTCCGCGTCGAAATCTAATTTCGTTTAATATATCAAATATATTATTTTATTGATTAATTCCAAATTAACCGTTCTCTCTCTTTAAGTAGAATTTTATCCTAGATAAAATCTCTCCGCAATTAATCCTAGATTAATTTTCTCTCTCTTATAATTAATCCCAGATTAATTATGTTTGAGTCATACGTCATCGGTGAATCTTCGGGAAGCGACCCATGAGATCCCTGGATATGTTGACAGTAAATCCGATCGTCGGACTATCCGAACACGTACGTACCTAGTACTACGTTTTTACCAATTTACGAGACAAGGTTGGCTTATAGCAAAGCACCGTGCCTACCCAATTCTCCAGAAATATTCTTAACGGAATATGTAATCTGTATCAGGCGTAGTATACATAGTATTGCATATTGGGATCCAGTATCAGATGTCACATGCTAGGCCTGGGGCTGGAATTGTGTCTGCCCCGTACGAAGCATATATCGGATCTCTAGTAACTAGTCTCTATAATCGGATAATCATGACCTAGTCATATTATCCTGATGACTGTAGTACTAAAGAGTACTAGTTTCGTATCATGCGTGATCATTATCTCCATATGACTGGAGTGATACTTCCATCTTGACATCACACCCAATACACTACGATTCTCAGTATACCCAGAAGAGGCGTACACAGAACCTGTTAAAGCCCCGGACAACCAAAATCAAAGTATACTTATTGTCGCAAGTATTAGCGATGCAAGTCTCAGGTTAAGACCAAATACACCTACCCTGATTCGGACTTCCATAGACACATAGTCATACTACTAATGGAATTCCGAGGGGTCTATCCAGAGCGAAGCTGTTTCCGTACCATCGGTAAACACAACCTCCTATTATACTTGCATGAGTATCCAATACCCAAATATATGAGAACTATGTTGTTATGCTCCCACAACGCGCACAAATGCAATACTAGTCTATTACGCATTATCGATGTCCAATCTCGATAATACTACGACTAGGGATATTTTAATGATTAAACCTTAGTGGATTAATAATGTCTCATATCTTATTAATCTGGAACTAATGATATGGACTTTTATCATTTATATATCCCGGTAATCCAATTACAAATGATAAAAGAGAAATTTCTTTTGTCACATAGTTAATTTGTACAACAACACCATGTTCTGTACAAATAGTGATGCTATGGGTCATAATTGTCCAACACTAAAATCATTTTTGGAGTGTTCAAATTTTCAAGAATCTCTTTTTTCTTTCAAACTCGGTATACTGTGATTGATGTATTTTCTTTTCTTTTCTTTTGTATTTGTATAATTTCCATTTTTCTTGAGTTTTGCAGCATTTTTTTGTCTTTTGTCTTTTTTTCAGAATCTTGCACCCCGGTTAAACAGCGGATAACAGTACTCCATGACTCTAAGTCGATTCTTTCAGTTTCCAAAAATTACCGATAACCTGCAATCAAGGCCTTAATGAAACCTTGCAAAACTCTACAATTATTTCCTTCTCTCCCTCAAAATGCTCTGATGAAAATTTACAAAGCACGCACCCGAAAGAATGAGGCTTCTTATGATCCATGGTATTCCTAGTAATATTCGTTGGGTAATTGAAGCAAGGGTTTGCTTGGCAGGTGAGTCATTTGACTCTTTCATTTCCCACATGTATATCTTAGGTAAAAGCATTATGCTAAGAAACGAAGATCTAAACAATTAGGTGTTTGTTGTAAATGTGGACCTTGGACGTGCAACACTCGTTGTCGTTCTTTAGTAGTGGTGTCTACAATCGCGAAGATAAAATTCAATTCATTAGGGATGGCTTGAGTAAGGAGTCTTTAGATGATATATCACTGACTTTTGAGATGCATCCTAGTGGACATGTTCATCGAGTAATTCGCAATATAGATAAACAATTTCAAAAAGAAAGACAACAATACAGTCACGGGAATCTGACTTTAAGAGATCATGTTTGCCAATTTATAAGAAAATTGGATTGGAAGCATATCCCCGACCCATAGAGGGCGTTCAAGCTGTTACTAGACGTAAAACCAAAGGAAGATGTGAGCCACAATCACAACTACCAGTACATATTTTTCAATTTATTTCTTTGATTTCCTTTATTTTAAATTATTATTTAGATTTACTTTAATTTACTGTTTTGATTTCTTTTATTTTTGCCGACAGTATTCAAACTTTTTGACTTTCATGATCTATTTTATTGTTCATCCGACAATTATCATTTTACAGATACTGGTGAATTTATTACTCACCATTTTTCAGTATTTATAAATCCAGCTCGTCATTTCTCTCTTCGTCACATCCAGATAAGAGAAAGAGCAAAAATGGAGAAACCTTCAAGACTACGAGTCACCAATATCTGTGTCTTTTGTGGAACTAGCTTTGGAACTAAACCATAATTTGTTGAGGCTGCACAAGAATTGGGTAGAGTTATGGCGGAAAGAAATATGCACTTAGTATATGGTGGTGGAAATCTTGGATTGATGTGGTGTGTTTCAAAGGCCGTGCAAGAAGGTGGCAGTCAAGTTTTGGGGATCATTCCAAAACCTTTGACAGAGGAAAACCTCATCGGAAAATCAAATGGAGAATAATGCATTGTCTCAGGTGTGTGTGAAAGACTTACTGAAATGATCAATCATGTTGACGCTTCTATTATTTTATCAGGTAGGCTGGGCACGTTGGAAGAAATATTCACAGTTGCGTCATTGGCGAACTTGAACATTCACCAAAAACTCATTGGACTACTTAATGTTGATGGCTTTTTCGATTTTCTTTTTGTATTTCTTGAGGATGCCAAAAGAAATGAGTTTATTTCAAAACCGGTAAAAGAGATCTTCCTAACTGATAGATCCAAAATTCTTCTTTTGCTGCCTTAGTTACAGTAATATTCCACTTTTGTTGTTTATTCGGCAACAGTATCTTGCTTGGAAGATTTCTAGCTCACTTTCCGTTATTCAAACTATATAGTACCCTTATTACGACTTATAGTCATTTTTTTCGGTTTTGAAACTTGCAACGGTGAACCCAGTCACTTCAAGTTCTCCTCCTCCATAGCTTAAGAAAGCATCATTAGTTCATCTAAGATATTTAAGGATGTTCTTAACATCAATCCAGTGACCATCACTTGGATTGCCCCGATTGTGACTCCATATGCTCAAAGTATATGAGACACCAGGTCGCGTACATATATTTCAATGTACGAGTTCTCGGAGAGTGCCAACAACTTTTAGATCTATCCTAGTAGATCCTTATTCCTAGAATAAAGGTTGTCTCTCCCAAGTATTCTACGGAGAATTTTCATGAAAGCCAAGCCTTCACCGATTGTATTATGGGAATATCATTTCCAAGAAATGATATATCATCATTATTTAGGACAATCACTGTCAGTACGCTCTCACTAACCTCCTTATATACACAAGAATCATTTTCGTTTTGAATTAAATCATATACCATTATGATTACATCAAAACGATAGTTCCAAGAACACAATGCTTGCTTCAATCCATAAATAGATCGATTTAACTTGCAAACCTTGTTTGCTTGTTTCGGTACGACAAAACCGTCAGGATGTTGTAAACATCCTCCAAAAGGTTTCCGTTTAAGGAAAGCGGTTTTGACGTTCAACTGTCATATTTCATAAATGAAACATGCAGCATTAGCAAGCATTATCCGAATAGATTTAACCATGGCAACGAGTTAAAAGGTTTCATCGTAATCGACACAATGTTGATAAGGATACCTTTTCGCTACAAACCTAGCTTTGTACGTTTGTATGTTGCCATCCATGTTTGTCTTCCTTGAAGACTCATATAGTACCAATAGGCACAATGCCTTCTGGTACAACAACCAGTGTCTAAACTTGGTTGGTATACATGTAATCCATTTCGGATTTCATGGCACTTTGCCATAATAGGGAGTCGATACTTGTATCACTTCCTCATACGTAGCCAGTTCGTATTCCTCTATAAGATTGACATCTACATGAGGTGAGATCAGAAACCCATACCTCCCAGGTTATTTTCTAACTCTCTCTGACTTACGTGGTTCTTGTGTATTCGAATATTATGGTACAATTTCATCTATGGTGAACTGTTTGTGTTCCTTGAGGACTCGGTGCCTGGAACAGTATTACTCTGATTTTCATCGAGTTTTACTTTCCTCCCACTTACCACTGCATATAGGTATTCCTCTTAGGAAAACCGCATGGAGAGCAACAATTATATTGTTCTCTTGTGAGTTTTATAAGTACTATACTTTGGTTTCCCTAGGATAACCAATTATAAATTAGGCATTTATCCAATTTGGGTTCTAGTTTGGTATCATCCAAACATATGCCTAGCAATCCCAAACCTTTAAGAATGAAAAACCCAGTTTCTTTCATGTTCATATCTAATATGAAGTCTGTCTAACATATTTTCATGGAACCTTATTCAAAATAAGTGTTGTACTGTTAAATGCGTATCTCTATAAGGAAAATGGTAGCTCAGAGCGACTCATGATTAACCTTACTATGTCCAACAAGGTTCGGTTTCTCTGTTCGGACACATCGTCATAATTGAGGTGTTCCGGGAGGAGTCCACTATGAAAGAATACTATACTCTTTCAAGTAGTCGAGAAACTTATTGCTTAAGTATTTTCCACCACGGTCTAACCGTGATGGTTTAATACTTTAGCCGGTCTGTCTGTCAACTTTCTGTCGAAACTCTTTGAATTTATCAAAAGTTTCTGATTTATGCTTCACAAGAAACACATAACCATAACGCGATACCACATCCGTAAAGGTTACGAAGTATCCATATCCACCTATATCCTAGCTAGATATGGGCCCACTTACGTCACTATGAACGAGGGCTAACAGATCAGTGGCACTTGCAATTTTACCAAGTAAAAAGTGTTTTAGGCACTTTGCCCAATAAACTAGATTCGTAGACATCATTTTATTAAAACCAAATCCGTCCTAGTACCCACTATTCGAAAGTGTGGATATACGAGTCTTGTTAATGTGTCCCAGACAACAATACCACAAATAAGTCTCATCTGATTAAATCAGTTTGAGCTATTTGTTTGTCATGTTATACATTTGAGATTCATTTATATTCAAAATATAAATACTGTTATTCACATCTAATGTATTTATCTCAATATCATCTTTATAAAATAAAACACTTAGTGTTCTAGAATATAAAGGTATACCCGCAACGGGTTAAACTTAGATATAGAGATAATGTTTCTAGTCAAACTAGGTACATTATAACAGTTTCCTAATTTAAGTACATACCCAAATGGTAGTTCCTAAACTTAGGATTCTACGGTTAAAACAATGACTCTCGTCCTATTTCTGACTCGCAGGTAGATCTTAACTGAAGTCAGTCTCCTGCTAATCAGCAGATTCTGCACATCAGTACATATTTATCTAGTATCAAAAATCCAATTTTGAAACTAATAGTGAACATGTTTATGACAAACATACTTGAAGCCAGAGCCTTGCCCCGCCTTCACTTCCTTCATATCTGCCTTGTCCATACGGCAGTCACGTATACAGTGACCCAGTTTGCCACAGTTTAGGCAGACATCTTGGGATATGTCCTTTGTCTTCCCAGAAGACTGTGATGATTTTGCCTTCGCCTCTTTTAGAAGCTCTGGCTCTACCTCCTTGAGCATAGCCGTCAACTCTCTAAGAGTTTACTCTTGGTTCATTATGAACCTTCCCCAGCTTTCGGGTAGAGACTATAATATCAAATCTTTGGTAGTCTCGGCCACGTAGGTAATGCCCAGCTAACTTAGCTGATCGATGTCAGCAATCATCTGCGACACCTAGTGCTCGACAGATATACCCTCTGACATACACGAGCGAAAGAGCTTCTTTTGCAATTTGTACTTCTAAGATCTAAGAATAAATCTATGAAGATCCTTTAATTTCAACATCATGGTATAAAGATCTAATCCTTAATTCTGACGACGGAATTAAAGAGTCATTGCGGTAAGCATAATGGATTGAGCACTAAAGTTATCATTACATGAATCTTCTAAAGATCATGTTCTACTATTTGCTCAACTCCGGGCTTAGGCCCAAGATGTCACTCTATCAAATAGAATAACTTCTCAGTTCCAGGACTATCCTGAGGTTCTATTCCCAATCTGAAAATTTGAGCCGTTTAAAAATATTCTCCTCAGATTATGTTCTAAACGCTAATCTTTCAGTTATCTTGATTCCAATAGTCCAACTATCCAATCAACGATTGCGGGTACTATTGAATTTAATGATTACTATAGTCTAACTATATAATCAACTATAATTTGATTGGTTAATTCAAATATATTGATTACTATAATCCAATTATATAATCAACTATAAATGAAGTAGTTTGAATACAGTCTAACTGTTTAAGTTAAAACAACAATTAAATATTAGTCCAACTAATATATTTATTAATAAATAATGACGAAAAATGAAATGAGCGTGTATTGGCAAGTATCTAAACGAAATTGCAAATTTAATACTTGCCTCCCACTATTTTTCGGCGAGCCTCTAACCCTCTGTTGAGTACTCGGGAAACCTAGTTTCCTAGTGGGATAGGATCCCGTTAAATAACACACAACATTGACCTTGGCCAACAAGCTGTATGATATTTAACTAGGTAGATCTCTAAGATGAATTGGATCTCATCCAATTCCTAGATCCAGTAGGTGGACATCCAAGTCCGAAACACATATCTAATATATGCTAATATATCCAATATATTCCCTAACCTTTTTCCTCTGAATCAACTAAGCATTGGCTTTGGCACAACAAGTTTAATGATTCCAGTTAAGCGAGACCCATTGACTTTGGAAACCTTCGTAATCGATGTTGATGGACAAGAAGTGATCTTGATTTTGGCCAACAAATCATAACTTGGACAAGACATGCGATATGGAATAAAGCTTTCATGATTCAAACACATACGCGATGGACAAAGGTCTTGACTTTGGCCAACAAACCAGTGCCAATCTTGGATCTTGAGAATGAATCATTCAATGGAAGGAAAGCGCTTAATATTTGTTGAGGGTTTTTTTCGCATAATTGGCAACCAATTAATATCTTTGATTAGGTCTCATCATACACCCTTAAGCATGCATTCTAAAAGAATAATAAGACGCGATAAATAAATTAATAATGATATGCGGATGGATATTTAAAACATTTTATTCCTAGAATAAATCTCTCCATTCCTCTCTCCCGCTAACACAAATCTTACTTCTACCAAATTACATAACACTTCTAAAGAAACCTCATTTACATGAGGGGAATATGTGAGAAGAGAAATACAAAGAGTCAAGAGGTAATAGGCTGGACACGCAGGTCCAATTTAATAAATTCTAAATTTATTACAACAATTTCCAAAATTGCCCTCACCCATCTAATATCCATCTGATATACATTATTCATACATCACATCCATGTATTCACACAAAGCATGTTATCAATCAATCTAATTCAATTGATTAATCTTTAATTAATGACCATCCAATGTTCAAACAACGATTTGATTTGTGCGAGTCCAACTCGTTTAAGAATAAGTACTCAAAGTACGAATTCTTGAATTATATCAAACTACAATATTAAATCCAATTTAATTTGTATTCAATACTAATTCTTTATTTAATTTCAAATTAAATAATTACAATTTATTAATGAGCTTTTGCGACTTAGATTCTAAATCTAATCTTATCGGGTCTCAAAGCCCAATTAACATATAATTTCAATTTAATTAAAGTCCAATGGGCTTTCAATTAATTTATAAGGCATGGGTTTTGGCAACCAAAGCCCAATAAGGAATCACCATTTGCCAAAAATCAATTTAGGCCCATTAGGCCCAATTAAAATATTTAAAGGCCCATTATATTATATTTGGACTTTATGGAAATGGTTTTATGCCCAATTGGATCCAACCAATTATCCTAAACCAAACTTGGCCCAACCAAGCCCATTAAGCCCAAATACAACATTTTTAGCCCAATTCCAAATTAAGCCCAACTAATTAAATTCCAATGTTCCAAACATCATAATTTAATCAATTAAAGTGTATTAGCCATAATTAATTATTTAAATCAACATTTCCAAAATACCAATTTACACAATTAATCATGCTTTAATTAATCAACTTATGTCCAACACAAATTAAAGCAAAATCAATCCAACATGCTTCCAAGGCTCTCGGTAATATGGTTATTTTTATATCAATTTTGATTTCAATCCAATTAAATCACAAACTAATATATCCCATGATTTTTAAACATATCCAATTGTCTAAAATTCAAAAATCACCAAGAGATAGGGCTCCTACACCATTCGGCCAAGCTAATGCATTTGGGGGAAATTAATCCAATTAATTTTTCATCAAATTGATTATGTACAAGTCAAAGTTAACATATTATAAGCATGCTCAAACAAATAATTTGCCTAAAATATGCTCAAATAAAAAATAACCAAATTAAAGTTAAGAACCCTAAATTCAATTTCATGCTCAATAACCGCTTTGATACCATTGTTGGGTTTTCTAGGTCAAACCAAGATCAATTAAGAATGCAGAAAATACTCATTTTGATCGGATTTTGGATGCGTTGAACACAAAAATTTTCCTCCATGGAATTCGGCCAAGCTCCTTGTGTTGATCTTCAAGCTCCAAGCTTTGAGTGTTGATTCCAAGCTCAAGGATTGGTTTCCCTATCACCTTTGAATGATCTGTTTAGTGTGCTAGCACTTGGAAAAATTTACAACAAATTGTTTCCTTTCCTTTGTGAGACTCTCGGCCAAGCCAAGAGAAGTGAGAGAGAGAGGCAATTCACGCCTAAGTGAGGGAGAGAAGAGTGAAGTGTGTTGTGTGTTTGATTTCAAAATCAAATACCAATTACCAATTTTCCAAAAATTGGTACAAGTTATTATCACATCAAATTAAATAATGCTTGTGTAAGAAACAAGCAACCATCAAATCCCATCTACTTCTATCAACAAAAAGTTGATAAGGTTGACTAGGTGATGTGACAAGTTGTGGGCCCCACTTTATTTCAAAATCCGAGTGGGCCCGCAAACACATTCTGGGCTCGGGTTCGTTAATTTCAATTAACGAATTTTCCGTTGCGACGTAATTAAATCAAATTTAATTAAATAATTATGCCTAGCAAAATTACTATTCATGTCGCTCGCAATTAATTCTAAATTAATTTGTTTGCCCGAATTAAAATCCAATTTTAATTCCGCGTCGAAATCTAATTTCGTTTAATATATCGAATATATTATTTTATCGATTAATTCCAAATTAACCGTTCTCTCTCTTTAAATAGAATTTTATCCCAGATAAAATCTCTCCGCAATTAATCCTAGATTAATTTTCTCTCTCTTATAATTAATCCCAGATTAATTATGTTTGAGTCATACGTCATCGGTGAATCTTCGGGAAGCGACCCATGAGATCCCTGAATATGTTGGCAGTAAATCTGATCGTCGGACTATCCGAACACGTACGTACCTAGTACTATGTTTTTACCAATTTACGAGACATGGTTGGCTTCTAGCAAAGCACCGTGCCTACCCAATTCTCCAGAAATATTCTTAATGGAATATATAATCTGTATCAGACGTAGTATACATAGTATTGCGTATTGCGATCCAGTATCGGATGTCACATGCTAGGCCTGGGGCTGGAATTGTGTATGCCCCGTACGAAGTATATATCGGATCTCTAGTAACTAGTCTCTATAATCGGATAATCATGACCTAGTCATATTATCCTGATGACTGCAGTACTAAATAGTACTAGTTCAGTATCATGAGTGATCACCATCTCCATATGACTGGAGTGATACTTCTATCTTGACATCACACCCAATACACTACGATTCTCAGTATACCCAGAAGAGGCGTACACAGAACCTGTTAAAGCCTCGGACAACCAAAACCAAAGTATACTTATTGTCGCAAGTATTAGCGATGCAAGTCTCAGGTTAAGACCAAATACACCTACCCTGATTCGGACTTCCATAGACACATAGTCATACTACCAATGGAATTCCGAGGGGTCTATCCAGAGCGAAGCTGTTTCCGTACCATCGGTAAATACAACCTCCTATTATACTTGCATGAGTATCCAATACCCAAATATATGAGAACTATGTTGTTATGCTCCCACAACGCGCACAAGTGCAATACTAGTCTATTCCGCATTATCGATGTCCAATCTCGATAATACTACGACTAAGGATATTTTAATGATTAAACCTTAGTGGATTAATAATGTCTCATATCTTATTAATCCGGAACTAATTATATGGACTTTTATCATTTATATATCCCGGTAATCCAATTACAAATGATAAAAGAGAAATTTCCTTTGTCACATAGTTAATTTGTACAACAACATCATGTTCTGTACAAATATTGATGTTATGGGTCATAATTGTCCAACACTAAAATCATTTTTGGAGTGTTCAAATTTTCAAGAATCTCTTTTTTCTTTCAAACTCGGTTTACTGTGATTGATGTATTTTCTTTTCTTTTCTTTTGTATTTGTCTAATTTCCATTTTTCTTGAGTTTTGCAGCATTTTTTTGTCTTTTGTCTTTTTTTTAGAATCTTGCACCCCGGTTAAACAGCGGATAACAGTACTCTGTGACTCTAAGTCGATTCTTTCAGTTTCCAAAAATTACCGATAACCTGCAATCAAGGCCTTAATGAAACCTTGCAAAACTCTACAATTATTTTCCTTCTCTCCCTCAAAATGCTCTGATGAAAATTTACAAAGCACGCACCCGAAAGAATGAGGCTTCTTATGATCCATGGTATTCCTAGTAATATTCGTTGGGTAATTGAAGCAAGGGTTCGCTTGGCAGGTGAGTCATTTGACTCTTTCACTTCCCACATGTTTGGTTTAGTAAAAGCATTATGCTAAGAAACGAAGATCTAAACAATTAGGTGTTTGTTGTAAATGTGGACGTTGGACGTGCAACACTCGTTGTCGTTCTTTAGTAGTGGTGTCTACAATCGCGAAGATAAAATTCAATTCATTAGAGATGGCTTGAGTAAGGAGTCTTTAGATGATATATCACTGAATTTTTAGATGCATCCTAGTGTTGGACAATTATGACCCATAGCGTCACTATTTGTACAGATCATGGTGTTGTTGTACAAATTAACTATGTGACAAAGGAGATTGCACTCTTATCATTTGTGATTAGATCACCTAGATATATAAATGATAGGAGGTCATTGTTATTTGTTCCTGGATTGAGAATGATATATGACAGTATCAATCCACGAATGATAAATCATTAAATATCCCTAGTCAGAGAATTATCGAGATTGGACATCGATGAATGCGTAAAAGACTAGTATTATACTTGTGCGCGTTGTGAGGGCACAACGGTATAGTTCTCATATATTTGGGTATAGGATACTCATGCAAGTGTAATATGAGGTTATGTTTTACCGATGGTACGGGAAATAGCTTCGCTTGGGATAGACCCCTCGGAATAACATTGGTAGTATGACTATGTGTCTTTGGAAGTCCGAAATCAGGGTAGGTATATTTGGTCTTAACCTGAGACTTGCACCGCTAATACTTACGACAATCAATATACTTTGGTTGCGGTCGTCCAGGGCTTTAACAGGTTCTGTGTACGCCTATGCTGCGTATATTGAGAATCGTAGTGTGTTGGGTGTGATGTCAAGACGAATGTGTCACTCCAGTCATATGGAGTTGATGATCGCGCAGGGATACAGAACTGGTTCTCTAAAAAGGTTGCAACCGTCGGGATAATATGACTTGGTCATGATTATCCGATATTAAATAGACTAGTTGCTCGTAATCCGATATATGATTCGTACGGGGCAGACACTGTACCAGCCCCAGGCCTTGCATGTGATCATCTGATACTAGATCGAAATACGCAATACTACGTATACTACGCCTGATATAGATCCTTTATTCCTGTACGGATATTTCTGGAGAATTGGGTAGGCATGGCGTTTTGCTAGAAGCCAACCTTGTCTTGTAAATCGGTATAAAAGTAGTACGAGTACTTACGTGTTCGGATAGTCCGACGACCAAATTTACTGCCAACATATCCGGGATCTCATGGGTCACTTCCTGAAGATTCACCGATGACGTATGACTCGCACTTTTAATTAATCTGGGATTAATAAGATGAGAGAGAAAATTAATCTGGGATTAATTGCGGAGATATTTTATCTGGGATAAAATATCATTTAAAGAGAGATAACGATTAATTTAGAATTAATCGATTAATTAATATATTTGATATATTAAACGAAATTGGATTTCGACGCGGAATTAAAATTAGATTTTAATTCGAGCGAACGAGTTAATTTAGAATTAATCGTTAGCGATGTGAATAGTGATTTCGATAGGCAAATCATTTAATTACGTAGCAACGGAAAATTTGTTAATTTGGAATTAGCGAACCCGAGCCCGGGATTGTTTGCGAGCTCATTCACATTTCGAATACGAGTGCGGCACGCAAGTTAAATCAAGCATCAAATTATTAGTCGAATCAAGCGTCAAATCACTTGTCACTTTGAGTGATGTGACTTGACAACTTGTGAGTGATGTGATTGAGTGATGTGTGTGGTTGGCATTTGTGGGCATTAATTGCTTTGACTTTTGGAACAAACATTGTGTATTTGATTTTAGAAATCAATTACCAATTTCAATTACACATTTATCTCTCTCTCTCCTCCATTTCTCTCTTCATCTCTCACACCCACTAGGGCTAAATTTTCTTCTGTTCTTGGCAGTGAACTGTCGTGGAAATGGAGGAAGAAAATGGAAGCAAAAGTCGCGATTTTGTGGCAAAATCGGGAGTGCTAGCACACTAAGAAGTCATGTGAAGGTGATAGGGAAGTCCACCCATGAGCCGGGAATCGTTTGACGAAGCTTGGAGCTTGTTCAAGGACCTCCAATGGACGAATTTGAGGACTGCACAAACAGCCACTGCCGAGCAGTCCAAGAGGCAGAAAGTTGAGTTTTGTAGCCTCTCGCATCGCTCAACCGATCGATGTGAGTATTCCGTGACTTTCTCGATTGTATTCACTCACGTTCATGCTTGTTTATTGATCCTTGGGACCTTAGAAAACTCCAACACCTAGTGGACATGTTCATCGAGTAACTCGCAATATAGATACACAATTTCAAAAAGAAAGACAACAATACAGTCTCGGGAATCTGACTTTAAGAGATCATGTTTGCCAATTTATAAGAAAATTGGATTGGAAGCATATCCCCGACCCATAGAGGGCGTTCAAGCTGTTACTAGACATAAAAACAAAGGAAGATATGAGCCACAATCACAACTACCAGTACATATTTTTCAATTTATTTCTTTGATTTCCTTTATTTTAAATATTATTTAGATTTACTTTAATTTACTGTTTTGATTTCTTTTATTTTGGCCGACAGTATTCAAACTTTTTAACTTTCATGATCTATTTTATTGTTCATCCGATAATTATCATTTTATAGATATTGGTGAATTTATTACTCACCATTTTTCAGTATTTATAAATTCAGCTCGTCATTTCTCTCTTCGTCACATCCAGATAAGAGAAAGAGCAAAAATGGAGAAAACTTCAAGACTACGAGTCACCAATATCTGTGTCTTTTGTGGAACTAGCTTTGGAACTAAACCATAATTTGTTGAGACTGCACAATAATTGGGTAGAGTTATGGCGGAAAGAAACATGCACTTAGTATATGGTGGTGGAAATCTTGGATTGATGTGGTGTGTTTCAAAGGTCGTGCAAGAAGGTGGCATTCAAGTTTTGGGGATCATTCCAAAACCTTTGACAGAGGAAAACGTCATCGGAAAATCAAATGAAGAAGAATACATTGTCTCAGGTATGTGTGAAAGACTTTCTGAAATGATCAATCATGTTGACGCTTTTATTGTTTTATCAGGTGGGCTGGGCACGTTGGAAGAAATATTCACAGTTGCGTCATTGGCGAACTTGAACATTCACCAAAAACCCATTGGACTACTTAATGTTGATGGCTTTTTCGATTTTCTTTTTTGTATTTCTTGAGGATGCCAAAAGAAATGAGTTTATTTCGAAATCGGTAAAGATATCTTCCTAACTGAAAGAAAAGCTGATGATTTAATTGACCAACTCTTAGCTTATGAACTAAAAATCGACCTCATTCTTTCCAAGTTAAACAGATCTGGTAAAGATCGTGGCAAAAAGCGTAGAGCGGACTTGAATCTTAATCTGTAATTTTTTTCTTTTAAATAGTCGTAGATTCCATTGTCAATTCCACATTAACCAGGTGATGTCTTCTAAACTCTATTTCTTCTTTTTCAGACATTGGGGACAATGTCTCAAATTGGTTATGGGGAGAGGATAGTTGATTAGATAATTTTCGTTTTTATGTTTCGTTATATTTTTCGTTCAAAAAATTCGTTTTGTGTTGAAGTTTTTTGTCCAAAAAAAGAGTTTTTTTTATGTTGTTATTTTATGTGTAAAAAAAATTATTTTGTGTTGATTTTCTTTTGTGTTTTTAAAAAAAAACAAACACACAAACTAACAACAAATTTTTGACTAACCAAGTGGAATTGTTGTTCAGAGGTGGCTGTGTAAGGAGTTTTCGATCCTGAGACGCATCTCAAAATAATTCATAACAAGTTATTTTTGTTCCTTTCTGAATCATTTAAATTTCTGAATTCTCCATAATATTGATTAAATGTGATCTTCATATGCTCATCTGACATGTATTATCAACATACATGGTAACATATAAACATGGGTTGTAAGTGAAAATTTTGTAATATTCAGTTCTCTAGTTTGCTGGAGGTAACACCTAAAAGGCAGTGGAATATTTGTTTTTATTCAAAATAAAAATCTAACCATGCTTCTACTCAGTAACTGGATATCTTGCCTCAGCAAGCAGTGGTTGTTCGCGTAAAACGATAGAGCTTGAGTTAGTTTAATAAAAAAAATTAATAATAATCAAGTTTTTACTTAGTAACCAGACATCTTGTCTCAGTAAATAGTGATTATTCGCGTAAAACGGTAGAGCTTGAGTTTGTATTAAATATATATGTGTGTGTGTTGTGTGAATAAGTTCGATTTTGTAGCCTCTCTAACTCGAGAAATTAAGTCTGTAAGGGTGTTTTAACTCTTAGTGCCCTAAGGCTAACTGGTCTGGGAGTCACTAGCCCAAAACTCGTTAATGGGTTAAAGAGAAAGCTTAAGAAAATCAAGCACTTCTTCTTTTTAACATCTGAGATCCAAGAAATTAAGTCCATATTAGTGTCTTAACACCTAGTGCTCTAAAACCAACTGGTTTGGAAGTCACTGGCCCAAAGCTCGATACAGGGATTGAAGATGTATTATAAAAAAAATCACATTTATAAATAAACTTTCATTGCCAAAAGGTGTGAACTCTAATATAAACATAGGACAAAGATATTACTCTCTTTTCAACAAGACCTGTGAATATTGTGGGCACAATAAATTGATTGATACCTTATTTTATGTGTGTATGGAAGAATGGTAAAAAGTACAGGAAAATTTACTTATTTGATCATTTAGAAAGAAAGAAAATAATTATTAATTTGGATAAGAATTTGTCTTTTTAATGTTTTTCGCTTATATTATTAGGGACTAGTGATGAACAATAAAAAGTGTACACTTAATAAAATATAAACTAATCATTTTACACTTATAATTTCATTAATCTCCTTAATTTAACACATTTATAAATTAATAATAAATTTATATTTTATATATTTTTATTGTGATTTTTATTTCTTATGTAGGTGAAATAATACCTTGGATGCAAAACTGGAAAAATGGATGTGACATTTGGATTTTGTAGGCCCGAAACTTGAAAAGGTATTCTAATAATGTACAATTTCAGAAATTTCAACTTTGCGCAATTTTCGTAATTTGGCCATAAGGTTTTACTCTGATATCGGACTGAGCCGATTCTAATTCCATATGAAAGAAGACTCAAATATCTACAATTTTATTGTTTACAAGAATTTCTAGTTTTGAGGTTTTCAATGTTGAAATTGGTGAAGACATCAATATATATTGTATGTAACTTTAATTATTAGAAAATAAAGTAAAAAAAAATAAAAAAATGAAAAAATGAAAGTTGAAATGTGATAATCCACTTCAGGTAAATTGTGATAATGTTTGCAAAATTATCAACAAAAAATCAAAAAAGGAAAAAATAAGAAAATAATTTAGTAAGAATTTGTTGTTTGTATTTGATTTGGAAAGTTGTAATTAATAATTGAGAGATGAGCACTTCTATAAGGTTATATCAATACTGATTAGGGAGGAGATTTAGATGAGAGAAAATCTACTTCCAGATTTGTTTTCTTAGTGAACAATGATATTATATCATGGAGTAGTAGGAAACAATCTGTTGGAGTTTGTGCTTGGAGCGTCAATCCGAATAATGTATTATATATTATATTTTATTATTTACTAATAACATAATTACATTTTCATTTCAAACCTTATTAATGGTAATGTCATTATGCATATTAGATTGATATATAAATATTCTAAGAATGACATCGACCTTAGAACATTCATGTAGTAATAATGGACATTGGGTGGTCCGATATTGGGATAGTATTACTATATAAAATATTATTAAAGTAAATTTTTTAGAATACGGTCGAATTCCTATAACCTAGAAGACTAGCACATGTCGTATATTAGAATTGGAGTTCCAATGGTTTAATTGATGTACCATGAGCAAGGAAAGCCCTTATAGATATGTGGGTATTCGTTGGATCGAATACTGAAATACTCACATGTGATTCCTAATAGTTGGAAGTACATACCACCGTCAATAGGAATCTCATTGAGTCGCGAGTAACATATATAATCCTTTAACTATAGGATAATATTGATTTTGTATGTGTGACCCTCCACACTCTGATGTCAGATATGTCAGAGACCTTTCATGGTCTAACCGCTAGATGTTCGTTGAGTGTGGACTGATGCACTTATTAATCGAGTACGTATCAAGATAGGATCTGTCTGCCAGTATGTGTACCATAAATAGGTTTAGATATCCATGTGAGTAAGTCACGATTCTTAAGGCTTTGTTCAAAGCCGAACACCTAGGGTGGATCGCATATATCAGAAATGGCATTCTGATTAGTTTTAAAGAATCGTGGCCATGTCGACATGAGATGTGCACCTTGGAAACTTGACGGTGTAATCTATATTTCCTAAGCACAACTCGGATAGCCTAGGATGAAGGGATTGTTAAACATATGTGATGACCTCGACTTGTATAGTTCAGAAATATCATTCGTGTTCTTCGCAAATTCAAAGGTAGCCAAATTGCGTACATATAAGCTATGCTTATATGATGAACTTGTCTGGACTTAGAGAGTCCCATAATATGAAGTGTACTCGTTGAGCACTTGGGTAGCTAATAATATTTGATAATAAATAATATTTAATATTATAATTATCAATTAAATTAATTCAGTATTATTGGATAACATTAAATATTTACTTTGACCCAATTGGATTAATCTAAAATCACACAAGGGTTTTGTTATAATTTCATAAATATCTCTATTATTAGAGGATATGTTGGTAATTACAAATGTGTAATAATAGTGTATTTTTCTTGATTTAATTGGATTAAATCAAAGTGGTAGACAATGAACTAATCCATTTGTTAAACTTTGTCTTGATTTAATTGGATTAAATCAAAGTGGTAGACAAATGTGATTAGTCACACCTAATTATATATATTTGAACAAATTAGATTAAGCCCACCTAAAAGTTGATTAAGACTTTTATTAATCAAAAATTGCATAAGTTTTTGCTACAAAAAGGCAAGCTTGAGTAAATTTTTAATTAAGCTTGAGCGTAAGAAAGTTAAGCTTGTGAAAGCTAAAAACAAACAAGATTTAAAAATATTAGCCTAAGTAAAAGAATGTTTAGAGAATCTTTGAAAGTTCTTTACAACATTTCAACAAAGAGAAATCAAGATTGAATATTGGAATCAAGCTTGCTAAATTTGAAATCTATATTGGATTTTGGAATCAAGCTTGCTAGATTTGGAAGTTCTCTACAATATTGCAACAAGGAGAAAAAGATTAGATCTTGCAATCAAGTTTACTACGTAAGTTTGATATTCTTTAAGCTATGTTTTTCATTAATTAGTTATCATTAGTCAAACATATAGTGATTCATTATGTATGTGATACATAATAACATAGCTTGATATTGAAATTAGGCTAACAAATAATGTATGGATGCTTTGAAAGTATAAACACAATATACTTGTGATTGGGTCAAAATATTTATGTTGGACATAAACATAAAATTAGAGTTTGGAACTCTAGATAATAGTTTGTAGCCATGGCTACCATTCTAGAATCACTTGACTATCTTGGGTGACCTATAATTGTTCGTGAGTCATTTCATTGTGAGATTCTATTTTGGTTGTGTTTTGATTCAAAGAAATACACATATATATATATATATATATATATATATATTTAGAGTATATATATATATTTGTTGTATAACATATGTTGAGGTTGTTTTTATTGGGGTTTTAAGGGGCAAATCTGAGTAAACGCAACCGAGAAAGCGGAACGGAGGAAAATCAAAATTTTTCGATTTCAATAATTTTCTTTCGGGTAATTAAATAAACATATTTATTCTAATTACTCAATACTCAAAAAATGAATTTTTTACCCAAAAATCAGATTTTTTTTTCATTATTGCCGAATGACTCCCCAAAGTTTGCATTTTGTTCATTTTAGTCCTCAAATTGTCAAATACAATTTTAAGTGATTTCAAGTGAATCCCAAAATGATTTATACATGTCAAATGCATCAAAATACAAATTGCAACTCAAAACCCATAAATTTCCAAAATTACCAAGAGCACCAAGAATTTTCCAAGTTTTGTACTTTAGTCCAATCTTATTCAAAACAAGTCAAGATGAAATCCAATCATCACAAAATTTAATATACATCATATATACATCATTACTCAACACATATATGAAAATTCCCAAATTTGGAAAGGGTTAAGAACACTAATTTTATAAATTCTTCATTTGAACAAATTACACCAAATTAAATAAATTCAACACTTTAATTCAATCTTCAACACCAAACAAGTCTCGCCACTTTGAAACAACACAAGAATAATTCTAGGTCATCAATGAGTGGCCTAACAACTCTAAAATGACAACTTGATTATCAAATAATCAAAAGAGAGCTTAATAACCAATTATAAGCTTACTTTGTTAATCAAACATGCAAACATCTTTCATCAAACTACCAAAACACTTATTACAAAATCAAGAGAGTAGAAAAACTTCCACGCAACACATGTTGTAGCTTAGAATAATAGAACCAACTTTTTAGTTTAAGAAAAGTTAGAAAAACTTACATAAATGGAAGATTTCTTCACTTTTGTTCTCAACACTTAAACTTTTTCTCTCAACTATCATTTGTAATATTTTGGATGCTTAACCAAATGAAAGAAAATGAAACAAAACAATATATACATCTCACTTGCCCTTGGCCGAATTTTGGAAGCAAAAATATCTAGATATTTAATTTTTGTTTCAATTAATTAAATCTTAGTTTACATGTTGTAATTGATCATTACAACATCTAATGTATTACAACAAGTCAAACCAATCATATAATGTCATTTCCTAACTTAATCATAACTTAAGATATTTATATTTTAATTACTTTAATTATTTAATAATTAAATAATTATTTGAATATAAATATTTTAAATATATGTATTATATTTACTTTAAATATTCAAACACATATATATTAATTATATATGTCAAATATCATAATTTGATATTTAATTAATGTGTATTTAATAAAATCATTCATTAAATACAAATACACATTAATTAGGAAATGACCATTAGGTCCTATTGTTTGTATCTTTCGTTTAACCATTAAACGATTTATAAATAATCAATATTTTTCATAAAGTTGTTCTAGTGCTCTACGATTATATTTCATTAGTGAGACACTCTAGGTTCTGGCATATCCTTCACGAAATCCAATTTCGTGCCCATAATCTACCCACCCGTAAATTATGACAAACACGGATAAACTCTCTGAACCATACAAGTCGAGGTGATTGAATACGAATAATCTCTCTGTCATAGGTGTCCAGATTATTCCAGAGATATAGATATAATCATGTCGACGTTTCTATTAGCAATCTCTTAATAACACTTGTATCCAACTTCTACAGTGTACCACAGGCCCATAGATTTAATAGATTGCTAATTCCATATCGAATACATATGATCTGTACACATAACTGACAGATCCTTTCTTGATACACACATGATATCCTGAGCATCAGTCTACACCCAACTAACAGACGGAGGTCTGATCTAAATACATCGATGACATGACTAACATCAAAGTGTGGAGGATAACTCATATATCCACAGTGGTATCTCAAGTCAAAGAATCATTATGCTCACTCAACCCGAGAAGATTATTATTGACGTTGGTGTACCATCCATTAAGAATCTTTGTTGAGTCGTTCAGTGTTTATCTCCTATAAACACCAACACGTCTATACGAGTCTCCAAGACTCATGGTTCATTGAGAAACCATTGGAATCCAAGATTTTAATATACGACATGTACCAGTCTCAACAGTTTTACTTTACTGACTTAATAGTGCAAACCTTGACTAGGAACTTTCTAATAATGACAACGTCACGATACAACTCAATGTCAGTTGCGAAGCTTTTGCAACAATATCATAACTAATCATTCTAAGGTTATTTACGTCTTTACCATATAAAAATATATGTTATATAATAGAAACTGTTTATTTTATTCATAATAAAATGTTACATAAGTATTTAAAGGGAAATACATAAGAAAAAATGGCGCTCTAAGCACCAACCCTAACAAATTCTCACACTTTCTCTAGTGCCAATATCGATTGTATCTAATACCCATCGACTCTACATTTTTATCAAATAACTTCGGAGGAATGGCCTTGGTAAGCGGGTCTTCTACATTATCTTCACTATGTACCTTGCACACGATAATGTTCGCTCGCGACACAATCTCTCGAATGATGTGGTACTTTTATTCCACATATTTCGACTTCTGATGCGCCCTTGGTTCCTTTGCTTGCGCAATGGCTCCAGTATTATCACAGTATAATGGAATCGGATTCTCGATATTTGGGACTACTTCCAATTCTGTGATAAAGTTCCTAACCCATACAGCTTCCTTTGCAGCTTCAGAAGATGTAATACATTCTGCCTCTGTGGTGGAATCAACTATTGACCCCTGTTTGGAACTCTTCTAACAAACTACACCTCCGTTAAGGGTAAACATGAATCCTGATGTAGACTTTCTATCATCAGGATCGTATTGGAAATCGGAGTTTGTGTACCCATTAACTTACATTTCATTTCCTCCATATATTATCAACTTATCCTTAGTACCTTTAAGATACTTGAGGATATGTTTAATGGCCATCCAATGGTCATTTCCTGGATTGGACTGATACGTGTTGGTCACACTAACTGCGAAGCTGATATCAGGCCTAGTACATAACATGACATACATGATGCTGCCCAAACACGAAGCATAAGACTGATTAGACATTCTAATCTTTTCATATTCCGTTTTTGGACACATCTTCTTTGAAAGATGTAAGCCATGTATGAACGATATGTTTGATGTCTTACAGTTACCAAAATTATACCGTTCTAAGATTTTATCTATGTACGTTGATTGAGATAACCCAATAAGCTTCCTTTCTCTATCTCTATAGAGTTTTGTGCCTAAGACATAAGAAGCTTCACATAGGTCCTTCATGGAGAAATTCTTACAGAAGTAAGCTTTGACGCCTTGCATCATCCCAATATTATTCCCAATGATCAGGATGTCGTCAACATAGAGAATTAAAAATACCACCATACTCCCACTGGCCTTCTTATACATACAGGAATCTTCTGAATTCTTGAGAAAACCAGACAATTTGACTATCTCGTCGAATCGAAGATTCCAACTTCGTGAAGCCTGTTTAAGTCCATAAATGGACTTCTTAAGCTTGCATACCATGCCTGACTTCTCCCTGGATGCAAAACCCCCCGGTTGTTCCATATAAATTTCTTCATCAAAAAATCCATTTAGAAAAGCCGTCTTGACATCCATTTGCCAAATCTTATAATCATGGTAAGCGACAATAGACAAAAAAATCCTTATAAACTTTAGCATCACAACTGGTGAAAAAGTTTCATCGTAGTCAACATCAGGTCGCTGCGAGTAACCTTTAGCTACCAGTCGAGCCTTAAAGGTTTCAACCTTTCCGTCAGACCCGCGTTTCCTTTTGTAAATCCATTTACAACTGATAGGAACAATTCCTTCAGGAAGCGGAACCAAGTTCCAAACTTGATTCTCATGCATTGAGTCTAACTCGGATTTCATGACGTCTTTCCACTTCACGGAGTCGATGTCCAACATCGATTTTCTATAGGTAAAAGGGTCAGTCTCTTCAACTAAGAGAACATCGAGACTCTTTTCTTGTATCAAATACAAGTGTTCAGGACGTCTAGATACCTTTTGTGACCTATAGAGTGTGTGAGTTGAAGGTTCCTCATCTTCTTGAACTTCAGTTTACTCCGTTGGTTCGTTGGTCTCAGGTTGTACTTCATCAATTTCAACATGTCTATGATCACCACCTTTAGGCAAAAATTTATCTCTAGAAATTTTTCGAAGCGAGCTACGAACACATTTCGATGCTCGGTATCTTAGAACAAATATCATTTCGTATTTGAAGGATATCCAACATACCTAAGGTTCTGCCCTCGAGGTAAAAACTTATTCTGCTGAGCCATCTTGACGAATGCAGGACAGCCCCAAATCTTAATATAACAAAGATTTGGTTTCCTACCGGTCCATATCTCATATAGCATTGTAGGAACAACTTTGGAATGAATCTTATTTAGAAGATGAGCGACAGTTAAAAGAGCATAACCCCATAGTAATAGGGCAAATCTGTAAAACTCAACATAGATCGGACCATATCCAATAATGTGTGATTTCTCTTCTCTGACACTCCATTATGTTGTGGAGTACCAGAATGAGTATATTGAGCGAGAATCTCATTCTCTTTTAAATAATCACTGAACTCTCCACTCATATATTCACCGCCTCGATCAAATTGAAGGCATTTAACATACTGTCCAATTTGTTTTTCTACTTTATTTCGGAATTCTTTGAACTTTTTTATAGGTTTCCGATTTATATTTCATCAGATAAAAATAATCATACTGTG